>CAADRB010000020.1:2043457-2108789 GCA_900708905.1 Hymenolepis diminuta
ACAGACAATTTTTGATTTTTCCGAGTGAAGTAACTAGCACTTTTGTAGCTGATATACGTAAAATTCTACTGACACCTAAAGAGCAGATATATACTTACTATTCTTAACCGATAACTCCTTTTACCATATAAAAATCAAGAGTTAATTGTGGACGACTTTCTACTCTAAAATGGAACCTTTTATAACAGAATTAAGCGTTACAATAATATTGCAAAATTAATAGCTTAATGTTGATGACAGATAATAAATCATAAAACGACAGCAGCCTATCATTTACAACCAAATATTTTACTTGAACATTTCCAACGTCGGTTGAAAGCCAATCTGGATGATCTTTGGAAGTCATTCTTGGCATTCGATCTACTCTCGAGGATGGCCTTATCTGTTCGGCAGCACAAATGGGTTTTGAAATTCCTTTTAAATTACTTAGTCAACTTTTATCTTAGCCCTGATTCTGAGGTTCCCAATACCTAAATCCTACAACTCAAATTTCCATAAACCTTAAATTTTCCAAAATGCCCTGCCTACCACCTCAATGATTAAAATCTTTCCGCATGTTTTCCTTCACTATGACGTTATTCGAAAGCTTCTTAAACCAAGTTATGGTCTATTTTCACCCCTTCAAAGAGGTAAAAAATAATTTCACTACCCTTAAAAATGGTAAAGAATCTGCCGTTTTTGTGAATCAAAATCAAATCAAATTTTGGCTGAAATTCCGTAAACACACTAAAGTTTCTACTCTTAATTGATTAAGAGCTGAGATTGATATAAACTAAGGCTCCAATAGAACCATATATATGGGTTATTCATATTAGTTTTCAATGTCTAGCCCTTAAATTATCACATTTAAATGTCCACGATAGACATTAGAAGGCAGCAGCCGGAGCAACGATTCAAATTTATATGACCAGTTCTAAAATCACACTACTGCCAATTTATTTCAATCTTTAAATTGGTCAAGCACTTATATGGAAAACAAAAAAGAAATAAAGAAAGATGTGCGGCGTATGTATAAAAAAATATTTAAGATTTTCGTGTTTGTGTCTGTTCATTATCTGATAAAACATTTCTGATGTAATCTGTCTGTTCCAAGTTAATACGGATAATATTAAAATTTATGGTAATTACTTGAATTCCAGTTACAATATTTAAAAATTCGTTGTTTATTTGCGATTCTTCAAAAAATTTCGAATCTTTCAGATATAAAAGATATGGCAAATATGCTGTTAATATATTTTAACGAGTGTCCAAAAAAGTGGCATATATAGTTTTAAGTATCTAGACAGCATTTTAATTTAAGCTAATCAATAATTCCAAAATTTATAAATTTTCTTTGTTGTGCCTCAAGGAAGTATTTTATTAGTGATAAACTTGATTGCCATTGACTTTGACATTTAAATTGTAGTATTTAGAATAAAAATTGAAAATAACAAAAATTATTAAGCAAAAAATTAAATTTATAAAATGACTAGTTAGTGACAATTTTATTGTAACTTTTTGCTTGCTATAAAATTTTGTTTGTTTTGCGTTTTAGCTCACGTTGGCGCACTTTCCTTAGTTCTGTGTCGGGCACGTTTGCTTCGTTATTGTTTGGTTGTCTTAGGCTAAAATGACTAACACAAAAGGATATCGTCGTGGTACGAGGTACATGTTTGCTAGGAAATTCAGGAAGCATGGACCTTTACCAGCGTCTGTATATATGCGCGTTTACAAGCGTGGCGATATTGTCGACATCGTCGGTGATGGTGGTGTCCAGAAAGGTATGCCACACAAGAGCTATCACGGCAAAACTGGACGTGTATTTAACGTAACCAAGCATGCCGTCGGTGTCATTGTGAACAAACGTGTTGGGTAAGTTCTTATTTTCACACTTTTATGTGTTAGAAACCGTATCATCCCCAAACGCATCAATGTGAGGGTTGAACACGTTCGTCCGTCTAAGTGTCGTGTTGAGTTCCTCAATCGTGTTAAGGAAAACGATGAGAAGCGCAAGTTGGCTAAGGCCGAAGGCAAACAATACAAGCTTAAACGAGAACCCGTTGGACCTCGTCCCGCCCATTTGGTTCGTACCACTCTTCAGCCTGTTGTGACCCTCCAGCCTCTACCATACGAGTTGATTGCATAAATATACATATAATTTTTGGGATTGTGCTTCATGTTCGTGCTTTTCTCATTTGATGAATAACTTCCTGATGCTTAAGCTAAGTGATATTCGTTGTATACCCATCAGCTACATAGGTCTTACCTAGCGTTGCTTTATATGCTTTCTCTACAAAAATATTCATACGGATTTATTTGATTTATATTGTGGATTATGTGCATTTGGATTTTTTTCTCCATTCGTGGTATCTGTGTAAATTTCGTTTCTGGCTTTGGTGTTTAATGTTAGTACAGTCAGCTTTTCTGTATAAATTCGATGTATGTGGCGATTGGCTCTCTGGAAATTTACAATCTTGATTGACTTGAATAATCATTTATTAAGTCGGTTGGAGTAGTCTGGTTTTAATATTGCCTGTTTCTATTTTTTCCTATACGATGGGTGTTGATCGTTATTTATTTATTAATCTCTTACTTTATTTGTTTTTTGAAGACTGAATTCCTTTACGGGGGAGTAATTTTGTTCTCACTTGACTTCGCTTATTGTTGAGCCTTTAAGTATCAGGTTGAAAATTGAATAGCGGTTGCAATGCATGTATTACTTTTGACTTCTAAGTAGCATTGTTTCGCTTTAGTACAAGTTTTCCATTTGATTGTTTATGCATCCTTTCAACGCGCGAGTTGAATGCTTTTGATGCTTCAATCTGTCGTTGTTCAAGGATATGTTAAGTGATATTTCTTACTATACCATACTTTCTTTCTATACTCGCTTGAACCTGCGTCTAGGTTCCTTAGATAAGTGGCCAAAATAATCTAACGATGTAATTGATGTCTAATTATTTCGATAGCTAATATGTGCGCCGGTAACGTGGTGGCTAGCCTGCCTGTATGCAAATCCTTCGAACGGTGTGACCACGATTATGAATAATGATGAGCGAGGAGAGACGATCATATGCAATTTTTCATGGCTAAATTTGGTAGGGTCATCCTGTTTAATACTTGATATGAACAGTCTGTTACGTGACGGGTTTAAAGTATCTGATGCTGCCAGCGAAGCTGCTTTTAGAGCACCGAATTAGGCTTGGTATATCCTCGTAAAGTATATGATCTTCCTAAGGTTAACACCAGTCAACAACCTTTCCCCGGGTGAGAAGAGCAATCGTTGAGTGGGACCACGTGTACATTGAGCAATTGGAAATGAACAATAGGAAGTGGGGAGGAATTGGGAAAAAGTGGAAATCGTCGGCACTTAATGAGGCCCCAGTTATAAGAGATAGGTGGGGTGGGGCACGGTAAGGCGGTTGTTATTCGGTCTGCGACCGATCAAGAATCATCGAATAACAACTACGTATGAGAAAGTATTGCCACGATACTGAGGTGGTACAGGCAATTGAGTCAGTGTGCGCAGGTACTGTAGATTTCAAGCCCCAAGAACTCCGCCAATTAGCAATGTGGTCGGGCTTTGTACGTAGAGGTATGGGATAATGGCCCAATCTAACTTGGGCATCATCAAATAATTATGGCATCCACAGCCTTTTATAAGTGGTGCCGTATGATGTGCGCCGGTGAGGGAAAGTAAATTTTTAAAAATATTTACTGGTTATGATAGAATCAAGGCGGGAAGGGGAAATATGTAAAGATAGCTGAATATTGCTACAGTCAAGTGATGTTTGTAAATGCCCGACGATTGAGAACAATAAGTCGTCGTCGATACCACTCCATCACGGGGGTCTAGTTGCATGCACAATCGTCAATCATCGCATAGAGATATTGATAACTAGACATGGCTTATGTCTAACGAAGAATGTTTGTTTATAGCCTAAACATTTTAATCAATAAGTTGGGGTGGCTCTTCCAGGCACCTGCGAAGCGTTTAGCAAAATGAGTGACTGAACATTTATGTAATTTGGCCTCGTTCCACATCTCATTACCGAGCCACCAGGTCAATGTTTTTATGACAAAATTACTAATATGATCATAATCCTCAGCGATGCAAAAAAGTTTCTATTTTCATCGTCGGAAAGCAAATGAAATTGGATGATAATAAATCTAACAGATAATTAAGGAAAGGGCATCAAAATGATCTCAATAGTCAGTTTAGAGTACCGAAAAATCCTTCATTGGGATTTTGAATCCTGGTTTGCAAACTTTAATTAATGGGTATTTCATGTCCCGTGATTTAAAATTCTTTATTTCTGAGCAACTTCTTGTCCACGATATCCAGTTCCTATTGACCAGTTGTCTAATCATGTGAGGGTTCGTCTTGTTATTTCAATTCGTTTTTTTCTTCCAAGGGTTAAGAAAGTAGAATGATCTTACATGATATCAATCGGATAACGTGATCTCAGTATGACAGAGTTGGGATAGTTAAAATTTTATAACTTAACCAAGCAAAGAGCAGTAAGTCAGAATATGATGACGGTAAAATTTAACTTCTGCCTTTTCATCAAGATATCGGAGAAGGAAAACATTCTGGCGAATTTCCGCTGAAGAAGGGTATAAAGAAGAGCCGCTAATATAACGGCAATATGTTAAAACTATAATTGATATCACCGGCGTAATATAGTTAGAGGTCCACTGAGATTATGGCTTTTTTGCTCTGAACAATTTGGACGAGAATGGGAAGCACATAATTTTAACAAAGTCTCTCGTGTATGTAGCTTATACTTACCGGATTAACTAGTTAGCAATAATGGGATCTCATTCCACGACACGAATATGCAAGAACAGCAATCCAATAATTCAATTCCCGAGCTATGGGTTCTGCTCGTTGTATCAGAAATATGCGAATTCGTGCATTTTCGATATCGAGAAAAAGTGTGGTAGCTTACCCAACCTTTTCAATTTTATAAAATATGTAATTAACGTAATTAGTCAATATTATATGAAATGTGATATGTAAGGATGAGTATGGATTAATTGAATAATGTGTATTAAGGTCTATCCTAAAAATACTCGACACATACATGATTAGTATTACAATGCAAGAGACATGTGGTTTTAACGTAAATAATGAGTTTCATGAAATACTGAAGTCAATAATTAGTTTAACCAGTTGATAATGTCTAGGTCACAGAATCATTAATGTTGCAACCGGACAAAGCTTCAGTGGTGATTTTCCATGTGGCGGAACTTGTATTTTTGTGCCCAAAATAATTTCAATCTGTCCAGAAGCTTGAATACGGGAAACGAAACTTCTTCGATAATAAACAACAAGATCTAGATGACACAAGACCCCAAACCTACATGTACTTTATTGCCTACTACTAACCGAACAGTCATTTGCACTTTATTTGAGATAATCTATGATTTCAGATCACTAAAATAAGCCAAAGTTTTACACCGCTTTTAGTAATAAAATTAGCTACTTATTTATTGGTGCAAAAAGGGTAGCTAATACAAGGTATAAATTTAAACTTCGAGACTGTAGTATATTCCACGTAAAAAGTAAAACGAAAATTTTTATTAATACTGAAAAGCATACAAAATGGTAATATACGTACTAGTAGGTATGGTAGGTGCAGCACAGTAGATAGCAGAGTCGTTTTAGATGTACGTTTGATTCTGCAAGGTAGTTACCAAAGTAACAGAAATTGTACGTGGTGTTGTCAACAGTATTAAGAGGTAGATTAGTGCAATATTTACCGCTATTATGCTAGATGTATAGCGGATACAGAAGCGTATATCAACTATTAAGATACATCTGTCGCAACCGGGGTAATCAGTGTGCTGCATCTACCCTGCACTAAGAACTACTGTGCCAACTGTCCAGATGTATCTCCATTACACCTGTGGGTACCTTGATATTTACTCTGCCTTAGAAGTAGGAATACGGAAGATGCAGAACAGTAGTTGCCACAGTAGTCGGTGTGAGGTGGATGCAGACAGTTGATACTTCGGATGGTAAACGTAGTTGTCATAGTAGAATAGTGTGCGGTAAATGCAACACGGGGATACCACGGTTGTGGTAGACATATCGTAGAGGTAACAAGATATTTTCCATAGATAACTCCTCGGTTGTTTGATTTCCCAGCCTATATTGACAAGTGCTTGTTCCTTTCTTTTGAAAATCGGCTGCTTATTGGATTACGCCTGCATACTAAAGTAAAGGAGTATGGTGAATTTCCGTATGAAATTTTTGAAGATTTAGAAGGACGAAGTGAGATCTGCTTTGTAGGTTCGGCTGATTTGAAGACACTGATATCTGCCCATTGTATTAAATCCATGTGAATTTGTGGAGGCCCGGACCTGGTTGGCCAGTTTTATATGGAGTTGAAATTTCTTCGAGGATTTCGTTGCTCATGGCTCCGATGCTGAACTTTTGTTAACGCAGTTTTAGTTGATTTGCCACTTCGTTAAACCCCATCTTCGTGACCATTTGAATCACTTGTTTTTGCACACCCTTAGTTCTCTCTCCTCGTTCAAGACTGAAATATCACCAGCAGGGCCCGGAGGTCCTTGGGAGTGTTCACGCATAACAGGACAGAACTGCGCTATGTGGAATTCCGTCGTCAGATTGACGGGTGTGGAGGTTTAACTGTTGTTATTTATGTCTAAGGATTCTGCTGTTTGCGAAAGTGCATCGCGGATAGGTTTTGACTTTGCAGTGTTTCCTTCTTTTACAAGTTGTTTATGAGTCTGCAGTGATTCAGCTGAATACTGGAGGGACCGTTTGTGCACCTTGATTCACAACTTTCGCCTACGTTCTGATTCTGGCTCCCAGTGTGTTCCATGATGGGCGTTTTGAGGTCAACGTAAAGTGTTGTGGAGGATTTCTCGGTAACATATATCATAACGCCTACGACTTCCGGAAGGAGACAGAAATATCGGGCTTCTCAACTGATTATTTCGTAGACGCTAAATTTGGCACTGGATCAAAACAATACGTAGCACGCAGAACCACAGATAGAGCGACTGGCTTTGATTAATCAACTAATTTTGTGCTTATTAACAGCAATAATATCAATTACATAATTTGGAAAAATTAACTAAACAGTAAACTAACTATAAAATTGATTTTAGATAACAATGAAAGACGAAAGTCAAAGAACTAAGATAAGTCAAGATTTAAGGGGAAACGAGATATCGAAGTTGGGATAGTTTTACGAAAGATGAAGCGCAGTGGTGAGCACATTAGCATGTTTACGGTTAGTTTAATAGGGCATTTGCCACCTTTAGATCTTCTAAGTTCTCTGTTGTATGCCAATTGTTGAGGTAAAAGTCATACAGTAGATTTCTTGCAGCTTTCATCTTTGCAGAGGTACAGCAGATTCGATACAATATTTGTAATCGCCTTGAGTAATTACAATTCAGCTATGAATCATTTTGCTTTTTTTGCTTTTGCTTTATTTTTGATTTTCTTCGATAGTAATATTTGGACATATACTATCCTGCAGTTTCTTCACTCTCTCTAAAGTTTTGATGCAAATATCGAGGAATTTTGCACTGTGATGCCTTTGTTCGATTATGCGTTTGTAACATTTAAGTGACAATATCGGTGACAAGATTTTCCCGCTTAAACGAACATTACCGAAAAGAAATTTTTAGCCTAAATTATTAGATCAATTTCAGCAATCTATTTTAAATGTTTAATTCCACATTTCCCTTATTTCACTAAAATAGATTTGAATTTAACAGTAGTATATTGCAAAATTATTTAAATTAGCTAGCAATCTGTCCGATATTTGTACCTGCCTATAAACCTCAAGCGTCTTACATGTAACCTGGCAACTTTGCTGGACCAAACTGAAGTATACGTTTGTACGCAAAAATGGACCAATGGGAAGGCCGAGCTGAGAGCTATATGGTCATCGGTCGCTATCGCTGTTGTTGGAATTGGGCGGAAATGAGGCAAAGGGCTGCCTGTTCTTGCCATTCGTAATCTTTATGATTCTTGGTCCTCATTTCCATCTTTCATGCTCATATAGACTTTATGTCCTATCACATTTACTTGACTTATCTATTTAAATCACACTACCCATAAGATATTACATTAGGCGGACGCTCATTAAACAAGATCCTGATGTCTCATTCGAAGAAACTTGATCAATATTAATCGGTTACTGTTCCATTAAAGATTCGAGTCATGCTGAAGATATACAGTAGTTAATAATAATTTTATTGAGGAAAAAAGTGAAAGGTGGAGACTTCTACAAAGAAAAGTTAAAAATTTTATTTGAGATAACGAATAATTTAGTGGCCCGTTACACTTTATTGAATACATGATTGATTCATATATCTTCGCCGTTTTAATTGTCAGATGACGATTTTTATTGGTTGTTCAACCGTGGAAAAGGGATGCAAAAAACGACCCCATTTACGCTTTCTCTTTCCCTACGCTCATTTACAGTTCTTATTTCCACTTTGATCTTTTCATCTCATAGTTTGTGCCAAATTCACCATCGCAACCCACTTTGCACTCATGCTGCGCTGATACTTATCTCCTATCCTCCCAATTCTCAATTTCTCTCCTCCTTTCTCACTTCTCTCTTTTTTACGGTTTTACGATACTCCCACGGTCCAACTCAATTCTTGCTCTTCTGATTTAGAAAGGACGATTGTATTCTGTTAGTCTTTTAGAAGATCATTAGTCCTGCAAGGGGATATTTCCTTCTTCTATCTTCTTCGTCTTCAAGGACCCTTTTCCTTGAAAATTTCAGTTTAAGTTGGTACTTAGTTTGAAAACTAGTCAGCGAAGAATTGGATCAGGATATTTACAGAATTGAGTCCCAACTTCTTCTTATCCTCACAAACATGACTCGAGCCATGGATATCGTCTAAGAGCTTTGTCACAATAAAAGAATGGCCAGGCAATGTCACGTAATTGAAGGATGAATCTTTCTTCTTCATAATATTTATCTTACATACTCTCTAATCATCACTAAATTTGATTATCTTGTCCTTATAGTAATGTCCGTAAACTTTTAACCTTTTCTGACCCAAGCACTCCATAGACAAACATCGTGTCCTCAGCTGGCCTACGTCTCATCGATCGGAAAAGGTAAGCATACCTCGGACGATAGTAGCAGACACCGCATGGTCGGCCTTGCTATTAGCCAGTCTTGTTCTGCACTGGCCCTTCCTTTTCGTATAACCGTCCCGACCAATTAAAGCACGCATACGATTATATCCTTATGCGTGTCCTCACCCAAAGTGTCAATTATAAATAGCCTCCATCAGACACACACACGACACCAAGGGACCCTAGCTCGTCCAACGCCTCTTCCATAGCTCAGTCCTTCTCCTCCAATTCCCTACTTTTCCCCTGAGACTGTGTACTGAGTTTTGTTCAATACAACCTGGTCAACGCAATCCTTGGTGTTCTGTACTGTTGGTGTACTGTTAGCCATCTGCCGCTACATACTGGTGACCCTCAACAATCTGGTGGCCCTCTACAAACTGGTGACTCTGCCACTACATAGTATTCCCCCTGCTTCTTACTTACTAGTCGAGTTTAGGATACAGTACTGACCAACTCCAAACTTTTCTAGCCATGTCTGCGTTGACTCATCCCACCTACATGATAACAAATCATCATTGCATCAAAACTGGACATTCAAACGAGATATTCCCTAAGAAAGTTCTGCTTTGCCCTTCTTGATAGGTACTCTTCTCCTCAACTTAAATATCTTTAGTGCTGCTAAACTTAGCAATAATCGATTGCTTCAGTAGCTAATTTCAACAATGCATTATTCATAAAGTCCCATTGTGTGTCCCGAAGTGGTTTATTCTAATAACCAGAATAAGATAATTAAGTGATCCTTAACTGAACGCTGTAAGGGTTCAGCTTCCCCATGGCGATGTCCGGAACTATTCCACCTGTTCATACTACCCTTCCTCTATGGGACTATACAAAACCTATTACACCATATATACTAGGGGGGAAGGGGGACACGCACACACACGCTTGTCAATTACCGGCTCTTTCACTTCCTTCTCATCTCTCTCCCACCCTCTTGAATCCTTGTTGCAGTTCGTTCAATACATTTTGGTTTTCAGATCTAAAACCGATGTAAGCTCTTAACAAACACTGTTGTTGCTATTGTTAGTTGTTACCCTAACTGCAACGAAATACAACATTTCGAGAGAGATCTACACTGTATCGAAAAGTGGAAATTGTGAAAGGTACATATAACGTAGCGTCCACACAATTTCGGGATTGTGAATTCAACAAAAATACATATACAGATATCAAGTAAGTAGAAGTTGTTGCAATTCTAGAATAGTCATGGAGCAGCATCACCAATCTGGAAAGAAGATACACGGAAAAAGTCCTTCGTCTGCCTCAACCTAAGGACTAGGATTCGAACCTGTCCGACTAACATTTGCGGAGAAGAGAAGTAGAAGACCCATGAATACAAAAAAGCACACAGGAAGGACAAGACCTGTGACTCTTCGAAATTGAAAGAGTCGTGATTTGCTGGTTCCGTATCGAAGTATTCCAAAGGAGAATCGCTTCAAAACACGGTGAAAACGCGAGAAAAGGTTCAATCTACTGAAAATATAGCCGAAGGCGAAGAGCACAATGCCGAAGAAAATGAAGAGGTTAGTGGCATCGGAGTCTAAGCAGTTGGCATTTTTACGAGTGGCAAGGAAGGAATCATCAGCGTATTCATCTAGGAAGACACGAGGCGGATTGATATCAGCATTTGGGGGAAGTGGACACATACCTGGGCCGCTAGTCACTCCCACTCGGACACCGCGTCTGAAATGGTGAAAGTTGCTACTGATTAACAATTTATTAGTAGTATGTGTATTATGAGACGCATATACCCCAAGTAAGCGCTTTTATCAGTGAAATGCAAGAGTTTTAGAGTAAGAGAAGTAACCTGGGACTATTGTAATTCTAACCACATTTACTACTTGAAAGCATGATATTAAGACGAGACAGGGTCTAAACTAATACCGTACCACGTGATCGGTTACGGAGTCAAGTATTGATAATTCAAAGTGAAAGTAACTTACCGTAAAAGTCGACAACGCATTTCTTCCAATCTTGGCGCGAATTCATCAGTGTCGGGCGATTTATAGTTCCAAAGTCGTTCAGCTATTGCACAAACAACAGGCCTGAGAAAGAAGAAAAATAAAATCCGTCAAACTACTGATAATAACTAAGTAGTATATGACTAAGTAGTATGACTAAGTAACACACCAAATCCGCTGAATCACAGTCTCATCCGACTGCCATTCGTTCCACATGCAGGCTTCACCACCGATTACGCTGTTACTTTTGTTTGTGTCAAAAATGTCATCAAGATCTTGCTCTAGATCCAAAAATACAATATGGTACATTAAAGACGACATGAGTAACTCAGCTTTCTATTTAATTCATTTGCGTAAATGTATATCTCCATTAAAGAATGTTTTAGATAGACCTTCAGGCTTTCTCACAATAATTTATCTAATTAATTTGATTTCCGCCTCCTTTACTTGGCTTTACGTATGACTAATCTCTCGACCTTTAACCTGTTTCTTAATTTTTCCACTTTATCTAACACTTACTCTGATAAATAACCAAAATTTCAAATCCTAGTTGATAGGTCGAAATCTTGTCTTTTTTCCTAACACAGATACCCTACCGACGCCACAATCTTAAAGCTTGTAAGGGCAATTGCTAGGCCACTTTTTTTCCTGCAATTCTGAGATGTGGAGAGATGTAGATGTAAAGAGTAGAAACGGGATATTAATTGGATGAACCGTTTTATGATAATCGACCTTCAAGAGTTTAAATAAACACAAAACGAAGGTAATAATCAAAGGAAATCTCCCAATCAGAGGACCACTGACTTCCAGTCACCAGCTGAATCAAGTTTACCTTGTCCTTAATCATAAACTGATAATGCGATTTCAACTCAATATAAAATAAATCAAACCTAAGATACGAATTGGAAAGCAGGCACATAGCATTCAATATAGTATTTACCCAGGGGAGGATAAAGGCAAATTTGAAGATTCCAATCTTAAAATAAGGATTTCCATATAACTCCAGTCCCAAGATAAATAGGTGAGAATCGCAGTAGCAATTGGTTACCAGGAGCGAGGGTTCGCATTATTTTGCGTTTTCTTAATCTCACTCGGTTCAAACACATCTAACGGCAGAATAAAACTAACACCTAAAATTGATCGAGCTTCAAAAATTAGGCGCAGACGCAACTCTCCTCTTTAGAGTTGCAGAGCCATTACTAGACGTAAACTGGTGAAATTTTTTCCATCTAGTTTTCAAGATAGCCTGCATGCATCGTAAAACTTTACAAGCAATTAAGGAATATCTTAACTCTTGATTTCAACCTAGAACCGATCTTACAAAAAGCTCGCATTCCACCTCCATTCTTGTTGACCGCGATCGGCCATCCGCCCCGCTGCACAGGTATTGATGAGCGATGACCTAGTAACCTCTTATTTGACAGACTACACATTTCCCTCTACACTGTCGTTGCGTAGTATGCTATAAGTTATTCTGTCCCGTTTTGTCTTCTTCGCCCTCAATTTTCCCCTTTACTTGGATGTATAGCGCAAATTTGGTCTTATCCTCCCTCAAGTACTTAAGCTGATAAGCTGATGTCTACATATTCCATTAGATTTCTCATATCTCAAAAGATTTATCCTGAGATATAAATAACATCTTCCTACATTCTTCTGAAATTTCTCCGAAAAAACTTACTTGGAAAGAGATTGTTCTCATAATACGTTATCCATTCAGAAGGCCAAAAATAGGAATCCAAGTACCAGCCCTTAGAAATAATAGACGGGAAGCCAAAATATCCAGGTGTCCAGGATAAATCTTTCCATAGGTGAATCACGGAATTGTTGGGCAGCTAAGCACAGAAAAGCGTCATAGACCGAAAATCACAGTACCTTAAGACCCGATTCAAAGGCTTCCTGCCAGAATATAAACTTCCTCCCTCCAGTCATGGAAGACTTCTTAGCAAATGCTTGGATACTGTTCAACAACTTCACAGTGAAGAGCTTTATTGCGTCGATAGATGTTTGCAATTGGTGGTCGGAGAGATAGTTTTGTATATGAGGGTTGGTTTCTCTGAAACAAAGTAAAAAAAATTCACTCATTAAATGTAGGAAATAGAGAATTAATTCATAGAAAAACTCACAGGCAACTGAATTCAACTTCATCAAAGCCCATATGAAGGTAGCTTTCGGGAAAAAGCTCAATAATTTCTTTGAAAAATTTCACAAGGAGATCTAGAGTTTCTTCTTTAGTTGGATCAAGACCACCATAATAAGGCGAGTCATAGTCTGTTTCATAACATTTGGCGAAGAGCTCGGGGTGAGAGTAGGCCCAGGACCGTGTATGACCTAAATATTTTGTCATAAATTAGACTTACGAGCTAGAACACACAAATGCAGGTTGGTATTTAGATTAAAATATATTGACACAACTTATTCTACGTGCGTTGATCTTTTCCAAAAGGCTAAAACTATTTATGTATTCAACAAACTCACACATATATTTACTATAGCATTTACAACGGTTTTAGCATCTGATGGAACGTACTGATTGAATAGTTCTGATCTCACGGAACCAATATTATGATATGTTCGGGTTGGTCCAGAATGGATCGACATTGTGTTGATATTATAATCTCAAATAATAAGTTTATATTATTTAAAGATCGTACTTTGTGAGTACGTTTCTTGAATTTCGACATTCTCTTCCAGCTTTTGCTTATGATCTTTAGTTATGAAGGTCATATTCATAGAAACATGTTCTCTTTAATTCGAAGAGCAGTCTTGAATTGGGACAATTATACCAAAGCTCATCTGTGTCAGCGTAAAATATTAGGCTAATGGATATATTGACAATTTCTACTTTACGTGCTTCTATCCAAAGAAAAGATTTTTGAACTAACAGCATCCAAGTCGTAGTAAGTAGTTAAATAAACAGTTACCACCCATAACATCTCCAAATAAATGTTTGCTTAACCCCAAAACATAGATGCAATAAAATATAGTATAGTGTAAAAAGAATACCAGCTGGTTATTACATATCTATGAAAATAAACTTGCCCATGTCCAGACATACTATTTCTTTCGTTTTCAATCTCAACACCTTAAAATATTTCGGTACAATGAATAAAGGGATCAACCGCCATAGATCTCAAATCTCGTCTTGCACTTACTCCAACTAATCCGTCCTTTCAAATAGTATATTTGATCAACCGGAGTTAATATTATCGAGAAATTGTCTGCTAATCCCAATTATTTTCGTTTTTTTCTCTAGCATCTATGAAATATTTTAAAGATTTAAACCCGATTTTTTATTACATCAATTTCATTCTTTTAGCTGCTGTACTGTGAATGGCTGGAATTATCTTTATTAGGTCTAAGTTGTTAAATTTCTTGCTAAAAATAAGATTTATTTTTAAAACAAATAAAATAAAGCGAAAAAGTTTGAAGAACCTTAATAAGCGAATAGTGTAAATTATTATTATTAATCACTTGGTTTATGTGAAAGAAAACTCTGGCAAACAAAAAACGATTGGGTATACGGCGAATGTTCGTAATCAATTATCTAACGTTAAAGGAAATTGCCAAAGTTTAGTAATGCTAACTTTAAATAAATTTCGGGAAAAAGTGATTTTAAAAGTTCAAAACTTGCCTGGTATGTCGAATTCGGGGATAACTCTGATACCTCGCACTCTCGCGAATTCGATTATTTCTTTGATATCTTCATGAGTATAAATCATCTTTGGGTGATAAGCTGCCTAAAATGGAAAAGAAAGCATCAGGTGAAGGAAATTCCTCGACTGATTTTGGAAGATCCTTTACAACGCGCGATATTATATTAATCACTTTTTGCTTTACCAAATAGAATATGCGGATAATTCACTAGGAAACTTCTTTACAGAAGTGCTTTTTTGTTAATTAAAGTCCAAACGCAGAAGATTGAACACGGAACTACATATATTTTTTCTAAACTAGAACATCCAGATCCGAAAATGGCTGAAAACATTTTACAAGCATTATTTGTATGGATGTAATTTCAAATAGTGACAGAAAAAGTGTGTCACTGATTTACAAAAGTACAAAAAGAGAGCGAAACAAAATTTTATCTGTTCTTAACTTTGCTTTTATGCGATTTGATTTGTCCCAAAATTTAATCACGTTGTCGCCTCATATAAAAACCACCTTTATTGAAAAAATTGATCATCAAAATGACATTGTATCTTACCCTTCTGTCCCTTCATATCATACTCTTCTGCTCCTGCGCAAATCATATTTATTAAGAAATGCTCTTGTTTCCTCACTTTAAGGCTTCCTAATTTATTATCTGCATAGAAATATTACGAGTTTCCTGGGATCTCTCAGATAATTAACACTAATTCGTATGGTAGTTCAAATTCGATCCACCAAACTGATATCAATAATTTTCCTATTTAAGATGAAAAGAAGAGATACATTTATCTTAATCTTCAGTATGTTTTTGCAAGGAACAAAATGGGCATAAAACTTAAATCTCGTTGATAAAATGGCCCTACCTCTTTGTAGAGTTCGGGGAATGTTTTGCTGGCAAAGGGGAAAGACTGATCATCAACAAGGTGCCAGTGGAAGACATTGAATTTGCTGAATGCCATGGCTTCCTAAAAAGAATAATAATATCAGTGCAACTTAGGCTAACGCACTAATTAAACTAACAATTAAAATCAAACAGAAGTCCATATAAATGAGAGGGATGAAGAAAGGTTTGATCAAGGAAGACAATTTTGTGGCTGAAAAAAATTACAACCCATCTACCCTATTAAGATATTTGTCTTCGTTTCAACCACAAAAATTGCGCTGGTAGGTTAATATTAAACAGTCCTTGTTTTACTTCAATCAACCCCAGTCCAAATCTCTAAAAATAAGATATGTTCATTTGACTCAAGTAGAGTAGATGGGCATACTCGTCACGCAGTATGTGCTTCAGTTCGTCAATGGGAAAAAGGAACACAAACATGAACGCAAACAAAGCTAATCAATAAATTATAAATGCGCTTAAAGTGAGAGGACCTCAGATTTTAAACTTGTGTTAAATGTTGACCCAAATCACTGGAATCAATATATTGAAAATGCAATTATAAACATGGAGATAATGAATTGCCACTACATAGAGGCAGTGCCGACACCCATTAGCATTCTGAAAATCTTTGTCAAAATACACAAGGGTGAAAAGTTCAACCTCACGCTCATGAGTTCTACAAGTGATAACTCGTTAAACAATTCCGTAGTAATTCCAAGGTCTAATTTATTAGTCGCCTGTTGTCCCAAGCTTACCCATACGGATTTCATGCAACGTTCCATCAAATCAACATGATGACTTATTCACTCCATTACCACATTTTTGTATTTCGTGTGTTGTCACATTTATTCCAACATATGAACTCCCAGTGAACCGTTACGTCATGTCAAAAAGCATTCAATTATGAATATATTTTCCTTCCTTATTCAATATAGGTCCATAGTTTAGTTACCCGATCATGTGCAGCCTCTTTTCCCATTCACTATTGGTCAACTTAATGATACAGATACCTTATTGGCAATCATACTCACACCTTCCTGTTTGCTTGCCTCTGTTTGTGACTACCTATCGGGCTGTCTATGTGCGTATCCCGCTTAATGCATACTTATTGACAGTGCCGTTATTCCATTCCTGTGTGTTGTCTAATTCAACATATTCTCTACGGTATTAAATTCTCTGGACTTCTATTACATTGGCTTAGTACTGATTTAATTCCTATACTACTACTACTAGTAAAGTTGTAAGCGGGTATACTTCAGAATACCAAATTTGGCATCGCAATCAATTCAACCTCTGACATACTTCATTACACAAATTTCCAGACCTGATTCTAAATATTTATTGAAGACACTCTCATAGAATTCACAGATTTCATTTCTATTAAGCGTCCAGCGCCATTATAAAGAGAGACGCAAAAATTTAATCTCGACAAATGAAGGATCAAGTAATTTTCAAGTAATTTCATTGTAGTGAATAATAGCGTTCGATAAATGCATAAGATCAATTAAATCGGAATGACTTGCTAGTCACTTTCGTATTGTTGGCAAAAAAATGAGTAACTTTAATCAGTCCAAACAAACGCATTTTGAGGGTTATATATCACAACTCGAAAGTCAGCGTTACTTAACAAGAAAACCAAATTCCCGCTAAAAAATATTTACTTTCATCGCCTAAGGTATCCATTTTAGAACTGACAGAGTAAATAAGACACGAAAAGCCATTTTCAAATTTATTTTAAACACTTAGATCGTTGATGAACACCAAAATGAAAAAGCAACACGCCAATCTAATCAGTAATTAACGAACGAAAACAGCAAAACTACAAAAAGATCCTTACCGAAGAGTCAACTACCTTAACTTGACAGATTCGATCTCGTCGTTCTGTTAATTTGTAGATCGAAAAAGCGGGGATTTAAAATGCAAAAAAAACAACTCTTAAAGGTTAAGAAGTGGTAGAAGAGGGAAACAATGTACAGTAGATGCAATATTGATTCAACGTCACCGGCGTGAAAGGCAGTAATGATTAATTCACTTCTCCGGTCAATGACAAAACAACTCAATAGTTTTAAAATGTTCTTATTAGTGCCTAAATTATACTAGTAAGTTATGCAGTCGCAAAACTTCTATCTTCTCATTCCCACCTAAGAGGATTAGCTACCGGAATTTTGTAAAAATGGCGACACAGTCTTTACAAAAAATAAAAGCAAAAAGCAGATGGCGAAGAGACGTAGAAAACGCACCAAATTGACAAGAATATTGCGTTTCGAGATGAAATGACGTGCGGTATCCAAATGCAAACCCCTGTGGGAGAAAGTGGGGAAATCACTGATGAATGTTTGATTAATGAATATCTACACAAAAGGAAAAAATAAAATCAAAGTTATCATGTAAAATAGGTCAAACGAATCACAATATAGTTAATTTACCGAAGATCCAGTAGGTGAGCACCAAAGAAGCTGACTGAAAGTTTCAAGGGCACGAATTGCTCCCCAAACCTCTTTGGCAATTATCTTAACTCCTTCAGGATTCACCAATAGAGAGTCTAAAAGAAAATACCAAAAAGGAGTATTTATGAGGAATTGAATATAATTGTTAATGCGTAGGGTAGAATTCAAGATAATTGAATTGAAATGAAAGTTTTTATACAAATTCAATCCCATAAAGTTTATTGGCGAAATCTGATTTCCAAGCTGTTAACAATAAAACTTCAGCAAATTAATTCTGTTTATAATGCATTAACTCCTATGTTAAGTGAAGATCATTTAAGTTCCAGACATTTAGTTGCTCAAGAATGTGCCAAGTTATCAGCACACTATGAAGCCTAGAAACCTGAGATTTAACTGAACAGATGGAGAAGGATCATTGCAGAATCATTTGCTCAGATCGATGCAAGTGTCAAGAATTGTGACGTAAAACTCATGATCACAGGTTTTATAATGAAGTTCCGAGCCGTTTAAGGAACTGCGGGTGAAGGGTCAAGTTAAATCGGAATTTCAACTAAAATTCCATGTAAGTTGTGTTCCTCTGACGTTCTATTTTTTATAAGAAAAACCTTAATAATTTTTACATTATTTGCATTTTAAACTAGAGGGATACTTTCAATCACCTTCTATATTCCCTCAAGCGCAACACAATGTACGTAAGTAACCAAATATTAAAATCAATACTGCTGGAAGAATAATCTAGAAAAATTGATCTAAGAGGTGCATACAGGACTCATTCATTTCAGCAGAGGGCCAAAAGTTGCCGAGACTTTTCACGGCGATTTGAAGACATTCGATGGCAAATGAGTGAAGTTTTTGGTTAGGGCAGGGAGGAAATAACGCGAATTCACTAGCAGCAGGTCCATATAGATGGGTGATTTTTGTCTTTGGGACGAATTTGATATTTGCTTTAGAAGCAGTGCGGAGGTCTTCATCAATCGTATTTGAGGTACTTCGAGGTGCGAAGAAACGAGAGTAGGTGGAAAGACGCGAGCAGTTATTGGTCAGACGTTGGTAACGACTGATGGCCTTCTGAAAAGGCGAGAGGGTTTAGTAAACAGAAATAACACAACAAACAGATTACTGATAATAATCACAGATCAGTTATAATTACGTAAATGTCAAGCAATTTAAATAACTGTACTTTTCGATAACAAAACTCTGGTTTCAGCAATTAAAATTTCTGAAAGCGGTATAATATTGCTACTTAATTATAAATTCGGCGACTCGAACATCCAATCAATTTCAAGAATCCCGCACATTTGCAACTGAAATGAGCCGAAGAAAAACGGCAAACCCTGCTACAAGCAATCGACGTAAACAATAGATGATGCAAATTTTTGCCCGAATCGATACTTCGATTCATCTTCTTGTCTACTTACAACTGAAAAACAAAATAGCAAACATAGCTAACGAAAAGGATTTTTAGGGAAAAGGCAAATTCAAACACTTCTAAATTAAAATATTAGTCTCATCTAGCTTCTATCGGCTGTAAGAAGTTACGAATAAATCGAGATGGCAATCACATAAATAAATCAACCAACCACCAAGGTCTGAATATTGCGGACATAGTGTCATGCACAAGCCAGGAAGTCAAATAATTTAATTTTAAAATTGGAAAATTAATTACGGAATAAGCTCCTTTTGAAAAAATGGACATCACAATGCTTCCTGATTCGAATAAGGCTACTCTTGATGCTCTGATTTAACTACCCACTACTTTTCGACTTTATTAGATTTGTTTGCGGTTCTCCTTATTCATGTTTTGTCATGATTAAAAAGATATTGTACTGCCATGGTAAATAATAACAATAATAGTAACAGTTATTAGCCTTAATCCAACCTTCGATGAAGGGAGAAACATAGAAATTGCTTTTCGTGTTTTTTCGAAAATCAGTTGTTCTGTTGCCACGGCCATTACTAAAGTACATGCTTAGATCAATGTCAAAGACTGTCATACCCTCATAAACTCAATAATGAGGTCCCGAGCAGCTTAAGAAACCAATGACGAATGGTTAACCTTGGATAAACTCTGGAAGCTCTGATGTACTTCAATCTCACCGGCTTATATAAACTAACAACTCTGTGACACCAAAGTTGGGAGTGGCGCCAAAATTAAATCTTATAAACTTAATCAATTTTGGTTAACGCTGTCTTCTACAATAAGATAAATTTAAGCTGGTAGAAATCAAGAAAGTGAAGATGAATGCCAACTTTCGCACTTGAAAGCCAACATTTACTACAGTTCCATCCACTTGCCTTGAAGGTTAAGATCCGATTGAATGCTCCCGAAAATCTCAAGGAATTGAATTTCTTAGGAATAAAGAGGCCTTAACTGCATCTGGAGTTATGTATAAACCATGATTTCACGACAAAATACCCTCAATGAACATAATTTTAACAACTATGTACCCCAACCAAAACCGCATCTTTGATACAACTTTTCATTTAAATGGACAAACATAAGCAAAGGCTTGTGTATAAATGAGATTACAAACAAAACCTCTTATTATGTGTGTTGATTTCATGAAATTTTTTATAAAAGACGAATAATTATTAAAGTATTTGGTTTTGTAAATAGAGCATTAATTGCCACTAACTCTTAACTTTTAAACAAACTTCAGATAGCCAACTTAAGACTGAACAAGTAATGCAAAAAATTACAACTTTGAACTGTGTGAAGCAACTGAATATACAATAGAAAGTCCAAATTATAAGGATAAAAAAGAATCTGAAAGCAACGTCAGGGCTACAACAAGTCTCACTTCATTTGTTTTTGGGTGCGGATTGTACGACAGTTACTAATGGGGTAGTTCGGATTCCAAAATTAAAATGTCATGATTTGTCCCCAGGATTGCAGCAAATGCTTACTGATCGCTTATTTTTAAATCAATTCCAATTCAACTCATTTCTACTTCCGTTGATTGAGAAAACATGACCTTACATGATAGTCAGCAGCTTACAGTTTTAAAATAGCAGAGCTGACATAGCTTCAAATTTTAAGTTAGCAGAGCTCCGTAATCTGTGTATTTAAAAGGATAGGTAGATAGAATTAAATACTCACCTTGAGAATATAATTCGAGGGACCGCTGACAGAGATGCTGAAAGTGGGGAGAACTTCGTAGAAAGTATCATCTTTGTACCAGACTTGTGGTTTTGGAACCACCTGTCCGAAGGTTGGCGTAGGTGCTCGGGGAATGGGAATTAGATTCTGGGGGGAATCGACGTAAGACCAAATTTTCTCGTTTCGATAGACCTCATTTACTGGCTGTTTAAAGAAGGGACGAGCATTTATTATAAATAAAATTTGAGCAACGTAAAGATAAGTTTAAAATTTAATGATCTTAGTGCTTGAAATGCTAGCAAAAATTATGTTTGTTTATATCGCTTGTACATGCATCAATTTTCGGTTAATCGATTTCATTCGAAGTGTTCAAGAAAATTCCCTGTTTCTAATTACTTCCCGTTCGTGCCTAACGGCCGTTAATCTATTCGATTTCTACGTTCGTCTCTTTCTGATTCAACGCTAATGTAAATTCGACCTGTGGCAAAGATGGTTAATCATCGAATCTTAATATTTAGTCGATTGCAGGTGCTACCCTTTTACTTAAAACCAGATGAATTTAAACCGGTTTGAGATTCGGGATTAAAAAAGGAGATGAGTACAAGTCTTCGACCTCGAGAATCAACATCCGAAACAATTATCACCCGTTCACCCTCAAAGCTGTGCTCTCAATAGAACACTCTCATATACCTTCGAATAGAATGTATATTAAAATAATATTTAGGAACAATTATTATTTCATTCGGATGCTTGCGTTAACCGAGAGCAATTACACTTTCACTCCCATGTATCCAGTGCACACTTGCGCCGTATCGATTACCGATTTTCATTAATTGATAGGGATCTCTAGGGATGGCTCAGCATGTCTACCTGTGTCATTCACGTGAAGATTTTATACGTTCGATGCGAACGCTTGATTCCCTCTCTTGACTTTTCATTGCTGTTCTACAATATACGTTGATTCTTACTACTCCTACAAATTGACGATCCTAACCACTACAATCTCAAGCCCTGAATGTTTTTAAGGCTAGGAAACACTAACCGCAACCCGAGCTATATAAAATTCCTGATTTCAATTTTGAAAACAAATCACTTCGAATTTGAATTAAATTGATTAACACTCCCACGAACATATTAGAATAGTGTAGCACTTTAGCTAAATCTGACAGATTCGGGTGCAAATAACTTAAACCCNCCCCCCTCCCCCAAAAAAATTATATTACACTGATGCATCTAATAATAAGAGGTGAAATAATATTAAAAGAATACATAACTTACCACATTATACGTGGGAGGCTTTATCTCTAAAAAATAAAAAAAGATTGATAGGAAGGCGAAGCAATGCTTTGCCGTGTACCGGAGGTGTAATATCGATTTCCCGTCATAACCGTGCCACTTACACGTCATAACCATGGCGGACCACGGATGACGAAGTCAACCATCATTCATGGATTGGTCTGTTGTCTAACCAGTTATACCCTGCAACATCGGACATGGAAGTCCAATAATTGTTTCACTCTTCTCCAGATAATCCCAATCCGATCAAGCCCAATTAGCTGCCTGTTTAGCTAGTACTATAGTGACGAGACTTCATTTCCAGACTTGATCATGGAAGAGGAGACAACCGAATTCTTTTCAATGAATTTTAGGTGTGCCGATGGCGCAATGGTCAACATGCATGTCACGAGATCAATGCCCATTGATGCACATCTAGTGGTCTGGGTGACCACCCTAGTTAACTGTGGCCAACAGGAGACGTAATAACAATCTGAGTTTTTCGCGAGAGCGGCTCCAAAATAACTTCCCTCTACCTAAGTCAAATGTTGTGAACGCTTCTCGTAACGGGATCGGTAAGTTTTTTAATGAATATTATGAATTATGCACAGGGCATCAAAAGTATTCGATTCTGCTTCTTATCACCGATGGCGATTGATTCATTTTCCTAATTTTATTGACAAGATGGTTGAAAGTGATCGAGTTTTAGAGAAACATTGCCCACATCTAATCAACTTTTAACTTGAGCAAGTAATATGTTTCACTTATATCGTAAATAATAGAAGGGGAATTAGACTGAATCCTAAAATGTGTGGAAAAAATAACATATAAGGATAGAGTTTTTAACATAATAACTACAGAGAAACTACGCGATTCGAAGCCACATGTTACTTTTTGTATACCGGATATTTCAAAGTAAAAATGGGAAGAATCAATAAGATAGGAATGATGCAACAGCTTGTCTTCCGATAGTAAGAAAATCGATACGAAAACATGGAATGCAATTAACGTAATTAATGAGAACGCATCCAGGCCCGGGAATGAAAATAAGGGAAAGCCATACAAGCACAGTTTAACACTGATGCAACCGGAGGCATGAATTTATTTGGGGAATCATTCAAGAATTTACATTGCTATAGAATACCAGAAGGCTTTGTGGTGTATATTTTTTTAATCATTTTATAATATACTTACGACATAACTATTTACTCACCCTCAGTGAAACAGCTTACCGGGCTTTGCGGAATGAAAACTTTAAGCTATCTCCTCTCTGCTACATTAAGACTGTAAACTGCTAAAGATCTTGTTAGATCATTCTGAGAAAATTAAAGAAAGCGGTACTTTTAAACTCATTGTCTTCAAAGGAATCCTAAAACCCTTAAGATAGAAATCTTCTGTTTTACAGAATTAATAAGTGTGGTTAGCCATTTCCATTACTGAGCACATACCGATCTCGTAGCCTCTGACGCATATGCTGACTAATACGCCACCGAAGGGAATTGTATCTGCAATATGAACACTTGACTATCAAAACAACCGAATATAACTAGGGAAAGTAAAGATCATAACGATTGAACAATGCATTCGAAAGTATCTATTTCTTCAGTCACTTCTGAAAACGACAAAGACTTAAAGACAACCTGAAAAATGGATTAGTTTGACAGGCTTTAACTACCCTGTTTGGTTTGCATCACTCTGAAAATCACCTGGTAGAAAATGGTTTACTCTTTACCTCATAACATACATAAATATTTTTTAAAATAAGTCTTCAGTGATTACACTTGACAAGCTCTTGCAGGATTTCAGCTTACTTGGATGAAATATTTAATAGCTATGACATTTTGCATGTCCATGCAATATTATCGGATCCTAGCAAGTAACTTTTATTGTACCAGTGAATAGGGATATAGTGCAGAAATTTGGCGTGCCACTGATTTGGCGTTTTTGTAGGAAAAGAAGAACAAATTCAACCATAAAGCAAAAGTTCAAACCACCCCGATTAAAGTGACCTTACACGTTGATTAATGTTGGTCGAATGAGAAAAAGGTCAGAAGAAAGATATGCTTAAAAAGGCGTAGCAAGTTAAAAATACCATCGAGCCTCAGTACTTAAGGTGAATGTAGGAAAATTACATTAAAAAACATCAAAGAAACGTTTCCTTTAAATAGAGGATTGCAGAAAAGAGTTGCAAGGTGTTTGCATTAAAAAAGAAGAGAGACTAGAGTTAGTTAATATAAAATCTTGTGACGCATCGGTCGAAGTTGGAGATCAAAAGAGATCGATATCCATCATTGGACATATAGCGATGTGGATGGTCAACCGCATTAGCATATACCAACCAACAAAAGGGGTGGTAGAATGCCAGTTTCTTGAAAGACCAACTCCAGAAGATCCTTCTATCTATTCAAGTCAAGCGATCTTAGGATGAATATTCGATTTGATTTGCAGTGGACTTTAAAGTCAGTCAGATTTCAATAGGATTCAGATACCTGGCAGATATATTGTCCTCTCAATAGTTGTTTTCCAATGGAGACCCTTTTCCATGTAATTCGTGACCAAATACACAAAAACACGACCGTTTTCCTGAAACGTATAGCATGCTTCCTTCAAGTGCAGTGAGTAACATCGGTTCTGAGCATTAGAAATCCTATCTGTTGACATAAGTGTGAATTTTGGGGATCAGATTTTCTTCTCCAGATTGCAATCGTTAAACACGGTCATGGAAATTGCAATTCGAAATCCTGATACTTGGAAAGATCATTAATGAGAAAGTAAGTAAAACGGAAAGATTCGATTTAGACCAATAAGACTCTTGATGTCTTGACTTCGTTTCTTACTTTCTCAACTTTAGCTTACTGGGCTACTTAGCTATACCCCACATTTAAATGGTTTTCCATGATAAAAACATAAGTTTTTTTTTACTTTTCCATGGGCGATAACCGTGACAATATAAGAAACTAAGTGTAGCATATCAAAGAGCACATATTTCCGTGAAAAAGTAATAGAATATATATACCTCTTGTGTAATAGAGACGACGAAGTGATAAAACTAATGCATAGTAATGACGGATATAGACGCACTTAAATCTGCCACAGATTGATTAATATAACTGCTCAATCAAGATAATACTTCACTTAAGGTTAACACCGGCTCCAACGAACTGAATTCTTCAGTTCAACTTTTTAAACGGGAAGGATAGAGAAATTATCTAAAATAAATAAATTAAAGTACTTTTTCTCTCATTCAGAGGCTTGATAATCCTGTTCCCACTTTTCTCGCCAACTTTGTTTTTCGGCGCCTCCACGTTGTCCTGTTTTGCGGGAGGGAGCTTAGCATCAGCACCATCAACCTGATTTTCGTTTTGTTTTTGTTTTTCATTAGCAATCTCGGCCAGCAATTCCCTTTGAATAAGTAGTAGAAGGCTCAAAAGCACAATGCGAACATCAGATCTCATGCCTGAAAAAATAACTACAGATAAAATAAATGCAAAATTAAAAAATGTTAGATTAGACAAAGGTCAGATCAAGTATTTATTCAGTTATTTGGCAAGATTACATTTAAACAAGGAAGCACATACTGAGAAGAAATGAAAAGAGGGAAGGGCTGGCGCTTATCGATGTTACCCTGATTAGCACATTTAAAAAGATTAAAGTTCAACAGGAAAGGCGATTCTATCGCTACTGACGGTAGTTGATAAATTTCTAGTAGACTGTTTTCCACTGCTACCCCCACCGCCAGCACCACCATGTCTGCGACGTCTATGATGGTGGTGATGATAATGTGGTCGAGTAGCAGAGCTACTATTGTTGGGGTTATTTGCAGCCGTGCCACGGCTTGAGGACCACGATGGACCTATAGAATGCGAGCTATTGCTCGCAGTTCGCGGTGCACCTTCAGCTGATTGAGCACCACGTGTGGAGGGACCGCCACCAAAACTGGAGGAGGACTGAGTGTCCACAGCGCGTCCAGAACGTCGTCTTGGACGTCTTGGATCACGTGACCCAGTTAGACGGGAACCGCCACTTCCAGAGCCTGTACCTCCACCGATTTCACCCAGATAAACAATTCCGCCATCGGTTATGAGCTGAGAGCTGTCTGGAGGAGAATTAGGATGTTGGAAGTTGTCAAAACGGTTTGGATGGAGGGGAGGATGTTGAGAAGATGCTGAAGGGGCTTGTTGTTGTGCAGCAGCTGGAGGTGGTGGACATGGGAGAACATTTGCAGAAGATGGTGAACCGATAAAACAACAAGAATCGTTTGTAGGCTTATTCATTTTCGGATCTGAAATCAAATTGACACGATGCAAAAAATTTAAGTCTTACGGGAATGAAATATCCCAGAAATAGTTAATATAATGCAGAGTCCAGAGTTACATTATTTGTTATCGAATTTCGAGACAATCTGAGGTATTAACAATAGTACCCAACCATTCCCAACATTCACCTTAGGTAGAGAAGTGACACCACAGAGCCTCTCTGGTGAGAAACCCAAATTCTACGGTCACCTTTATCAGCCAGATCTAACCAATGTGGTTGACTGTTTCATTTTGTGTATGTGCCACTATGGACGTCGAACACATGACCATCCAGACTTTACAGGCTAGCATGTTAATCGCCACACCATCAGTATTATTAATATTATTGTAAATTTGCAATCTCACTTTTAGGTGATATAATAAGAGAAGCCTGAATCCCTAAAGAGGAGATTTGACTATCTATCATTCTTAAGTATTTAAATGCAAATGGAACGAACGACATGGACTAAACAAAAACAATCGACTGAAAAGAGATTAATATAAAAATCTCGATATCCAAGCACCAAACAAACGTGATCAAAAAGAAACGATGAATACGGTTATGATTATGATAGAATCTCTAGTTACGAAATGAATACAATAGTCTTTCGAAGATCTTGAACAGAAGAATTCAACGAAACCCCACTAAATTATACGTAAGCAGTTAACAAAATAGGGCAGATTAAAAAAGGAATTGAATTAAATTTAACATGAAATGAAGACCGGTTTTTGTTAAGACATCAGAGAGCATGGCTTGTTGAGTGTTTCGTTCTCAAGAAAACAATCAAATGCCCCTACATTCAGACACAATATACTTTTCAAGATTATCGTTTTCGGACAATGATTTTCTTGATTATATTTAAACCTTTGTCTTCTCTTCTTAAATTTTTAAAAAATTTATATGCATTTCAAGAAAACAAGAAGTGTTTACACTTGTCCACCCCCAATAACATAAAAGGTATCTGACTTACAAAATAATTGAGAAAGAATGAGGAATAGTGCTTTTTGCCCAAAATAAAAAGAAATAAATAGGAAATATGATGCCTTAAGACTCATTGTAAAACGATAGTTAAAACATAAAAGAAACTGACTGGTTTACATGATCTGGATCAGATTATTTCACGACAAATGACATAAAAAAGGAAAGTACTAGTTATTTAAATTATTAATCCAAAAGGAGTTAGAAGAAAGAGTCAAGGGTAAGTAATTACCCAGAGTAAAACAAAAAAATGTACGGTGATGATGGGGAGGTGTTCAAAAAAGAGACTGAGAGCAACGTTAAGGTAACAAAGAGTCTTACTCCATTCACTTTTGGATCCGAGTTGTACGACAGTTACTGATGGGGTAGTTCGGATTCCAAAATTAAAATGTCATGATTCGTCCCCAGGAATGCAGCCAACGCTTGTATACGATGTCCAATGCTTATTGACCACGTTTATTAATCCGATTTATGGATTTCGCCAATTCAATCCATTTCTTTCTTCCAATTTTGATTGATTTTTTAATAACTCCTTTTTTTACTATTAAGAAGCCAAATCGAACATTTTCGGCTCGTCTGAATGAAAATCATGTACTGAATTACCAAGTTCCGGTTTTTCAAGTTTGCGTACGTAAATAAAATCTCGTTGCCGTGTTCATTGAGTCACCAAGCCGACAATCATTTTCTTAAAAAAAGGAGCTGTCACTCAAACAACAGATATTATGTCTATCTTCTGAATCTGAGCCATGATACACTTCAGGGGCAGACTACATTAAATCAGTAGACACTTAGCCTCACATTAATTATATTTATTTTAGCTTCTCTAAGTTTAATTTACACATACTGATTTTGACGCGTTAATTGATGGGCCAACTGAAGACTTTTCTAATAGAGCCTCAAAAACAATTGTTAGCCCTTTGAAATCGCAAAAGTGATCTACCTCATCAACTCTTTCCACTCTTTGTAACTCTGTGTGTGACCTCGTAACTCCCCTCCCCCCTCTACTCAGAGAGTCGTTGTCCGTCATCATCAAAACTACAGACTAGGTAAAGTCTAATGAAGTCAAACAAGAAACTTTATCCCTCACACCTTAATTCTGCTATAAATCCCAAGCATGTTAGAAATAGATTCGTAATTTTGCTAGACCAAAATAAAGTGCACGCCTCCACCCAGCGTACATCAGTGGGAAAAGTAATCTGGGAGCCCAGTTTGGCCATTGGCTTGATCAGGCTACATGACCATCGATCGCTCCCTCAGTTGACGAGAGGTTTGTGGAAAATTGGTTGCTATCCCTTAACATTAGAACTCTTTGGTCCTTGATCCTTATTTCCATCTTTCATACATCTTATAGACTTTAGGCCAAATCATATTTACTTGACTTATCCATTTGATGTGTCTTAATAAGGACATTTAAGATCACACTCCCTACATTAGTCCGTGACATTAGGAATCACTCCATAAAGACCGTGGAATTTTTCTTACTTTCGATAAGCAGTAGAGAACTGTACTAATTACAAATCGTCTTATTAATATTTTATTAAAATCAACCAATACTCCTTCATAGATTGAATCTTCTACAAAGAGGGATCAAAAATGCTTATACCGCCTAATACAACACTCAGATCAATTACACTATATTAAGTTCTACTTTAGACAACGGGGTATCTCATTGAGTTTTGCTTAGGTAATTAGTTTAAACGTGCTTAACTGATAAGTAAAATATGCCTTAACTTGACCTATCTTGCCTTCGCAATGCTAAAATTGTAAACTACGGAATATCACATAAGGTCATTTGACTTCTCAACCATTGGAAAAAAAGTAAGATGAAGCGGCAAGATCGAACCTTCCTGATTTAACAACACCAATCAATAAGCGATAGCTATCGTAGAGAAGCATTTGCTACAATACAGGGGACGAATAATTAAATTTGAATTTTGGAATGCGAACTGCCCATTTGGTAAATATTGTACAACTCGAGCCCAAAAATCAAATGAAGTTCGACTCTTTGATATCTTGATGTTGCTTGCTTTTTCTTCTTAATCCCCCTCATTTACCATTCGTTGGACTTACTGTTATTCAATGTCCGTTGATTCCCATAAACATTTTTGTATTACCGTGAGTAATAAAAATAATGTCTTAACTTATCTCTTCTCTTTTTAAAAGTGGATGCCATAAATCATAAAAAAGACTATTCATTCTCAGACCTAAGCAAAAATTAATCCTTAAAAGATTCTATTTACACCGACTACTGATTTTTAGATAATGTTGATAAGACGAAACAAAGCATGGTAATAGGGAGCCGACAAACAAAGCTCAAAGTAGTAGCGTTGCTTTATCTCAAAATCGCCCATCATCCCTATCAATATGCAGGGGGCAAGCCGCTCATGAGACAGTTATTCGGGTTACATAGTGTCAACAATCCAAGGATGTTTTGATCTTCGACATCAGCAATAAAATGAAGACGTCTTGTATTCATATTTAGTCTGTTGAGCTAATAAAGTATCTGAAGTAACTGCACTTTTATCTTATCTGCAGCAATTACTCTAGTCACATTCTGTAAGAAAATGCGTTGATTTTTCGTCTTCATGTTTCCATGACTCAATCCCTATCTGTCACATTTAGACAAGGTTATCGATTCTCCTTTTTTCTATAACTGTGCCGTTTCATTTAAAAGTACACTTTTCCTCATAACTTCATGCGCGTCCTTGCCCAGGTGACTATGTCCACCCACATACACCCATATACACATACAGACACACTTGTCCGTTATCTGCTCGTAAGCTTCGCCCTCATCTCCTCTCCTTCATCCCTCTCTTTTATCTTCTCAAACGCTTATCAATAACCTAGGTAACTCCTTTGTGTTCTATTTCTTAGACCAGCTGTTTGCTGGTGTTGACTACTCGCTATAGTCTTAGCTCCTACGACCTGGTGCTGGTTCATTAGTTCCTGCAATTCGGTGATCCAGTGAGCTTCCCCCCTTCTGCGCAACAAAAGCTAAATTGGTGACCTCGTTTTCTGTTACTCCAAGTTGAATATTAGCTTAATTTATCATATATAATCTGATCTTTGATTATCTGAGGAGACAGATGTATCTACCTTCCATTCTCAATCTAAAAATTAATCAACTCTGAAAACTGAGGTCATAAACGACCTAATAATCAGATCCCGAGATTTGAAGGTAGAAAAGTTGGGTCATAATACACTGGTAAACAGACGACCTGATGAATTCCGGATTCAGGTGAAGTAAGATTTTTTGATGCACCGACTTGCACTCTCTACGTCTACCTGATTCTCCTAATTTTCATATTGTATAACAATCTCTCTGTTTCCTTACTATCCCGAAATAAAAATCGCAATTTTGGGTAATACTAATAAAGCAGCTAACCGGACTAGTATAATTTGAAATCAGACTGTCTATACCAATTATAAGTGACCTTTTTCTCGTTTTCATCATGCCTCGTCTATCAATCGAGGGTGTCACCACCACAAACGCCTGAATCTTCTTAAATTGTTTTGACTAGATATATAGCATTTAATTAACAATCCCCCGTCTGGACCTGGCCTGTTTAGACAACGTCCCACTTCGGAGATACCTATGGAAGAGAGCCAAACAACATAGGGCCAAAAACCATATGAACACCTGATCAAGCTCAGAGTTAGCCACATATTAAGTATTCAGTAAGAAATCTGCAAATTGGCTCATAGCTCTGTTTTGTTAAAAGCATTTTAGCTTGTACCCACTGGCTGCTATTGGCCATTAGGAAAGATAAACACATCAAATGGCATGATCAACTATTCAATTTTTGCCGCCTGATCAATTAGATCTAAATATCGCGGACATAAACTCACGCGCAAATCCAGATATTAATTACTGAGACTGGAACTTTAGAGCATGACGCATTTAAATATTCTCATATACTTAAATTTGAAGTACCTGATGAATTCAGAAATTGACTAGAGAATCTTTAGATGACTTAACTTTACCCACTTCTATTCCTTTTCTTCTGTTAGAAGTTTTATTAAATTTTTCTCCTGTACGATATTTGATAAAATATACTTATCGACTTACACCTAATCTCGCAACTTGAATAAAGCTATTTATTTTAGCATGAGGTTGTAACATAATTAGTTGAGGACGATTAAATCCAAATGTTTTCTGATAAAAAAGAACACGTTATACACCAAATAAAACGAATTCCAAGTGACTTCATATACGTTACATCCGTATGTTCCAAATGTCAAAAACAGGTGTGGCTGAATCGTGAATCGTCATCCGTTTGATTTCTTAATTGCTGACAGGGACTTTTGAGAAGAAGCACATTCAATTTTGAAGAAACCTGATTGACAACTTTTGCAATCCTCACAAACCCGATAGAGATGAGAGAGAGGACACACACAAGTCAGTTAGATACAAAACTAACTTTAACTATTATGACCTTGAGGTATGTATATAACAATGAGGTTATTTTCTCAAGGGAAAGTAGTAAGAATATATTTTCTTTCACATTAAAAATGATATTTGCGCCTTGAAAAAAACCCTAACAAATAACTGAAAATAATCAGATTATTTTGAGAGATACCATCTAACGGAAGATGCATAAATATATAAGATTTTCTAGTAAACCACAAACTTTCTAGTTTGAATGCCTGTCCCTAGTTGCGGACATTATAGACATCTACTTTATTGTACTACGCCTTCCTTTACTAGCTTTAATAAGCATAGTTGGTCACGCTATTCAATGCACATGAACATTCAGTGTCAAGGCCATATGGATTTAATTTTCCTGCTGGTGAAAGAAATGATCAATCGCACTAGTATAAATAGGGATAATTTATCACCAGAGATGCTTCAGAATATCACTATCCTATACAAGATGAAAAGCAGGGTTTGGAACTTATTTAAAATATTATAAATAGGTGAACAAACAAATCGACTAACCAGAAATTCTACTGGGAGGTGGTAGAGGAGATTGATTATGCGATGGCATTGCCATTGGTTGGCTATTCTGCGTAGGAATCGGCTGTTGCTGTGGATACCACTGAGGTTGGTGAGGTTGTGTCGGGGGTGGAGGACAGCAGACAGTTTGCATATTCCAAACCGCCGGATTAGGATGGGGCCGTTGATTCTGAAAGTGTCTAAGCATTGGTGAGTTGGATGAAAGCTGCTGTTGCTGGTATAAATCTCCGATCGATTTTCCTGGAGCATTCATCATCTGTTGTTGGTGTTGTAACATCTGACTCGGAAAGGCTTCAGGAGATTTGTGCATTCCATTAAGAAACGCAGAATGGTCTACATGTTGTCCACCCAGTTCACCGCTTATTGGGCGATTCGCTCCGTTGAATACTGTGATCCCGACAGTGTTGATTGAATTGAAATTGTCAGAGTTGGAGCGCTTTCGACAACAGTAACAGACTACACATCCAAGACAGAGTACTACAAATAGGGTAACTGCAATTACTATAGAGACGGTGGTAGTCAGTCCAAGGGAAAGAAAGTGATTGAAGAATCCTTTGTCCGAGTCTACAAAAAAATGACAATCGTGAAATTTAGAAAACTCGACCTCGCACAGACATGTTAAGATGTTACCAAAACCATTAAATATTAGCTCAACAATATTGGCACTTACTCTAGTTAAAGAAGTTTAAACTGGAACCTGTTTTAGAGAGATTGTTTTCGGATATCTATTTTGAGAACAGGGAAGTTAGGAAACCACAACATGCATTTCGAACAGATAGTTTTTGCAAAGTAAGACTCAGCGCAGGGATGTTTAGTTTATGCTGCTATCATCTATATGCCTACTAGATATCGCAAGGCCACAGATGACTCAGACGCAATGCGGTTACTCCAAGGTTAAATAACTCCGGACCGATAGAATCTTTTGTCCGATTAACTGCAGGCTGGCAGGACCAGAGCGCGCCCGCATGCAAATGCTCTACTTAGGAGCACTTGCTGTATTGTTCATATCAAGATAAAGAATCAACCCTGTGGCTTTGACCTTTTTTGTCATTTTCTATTAATATTACACCTGTAGACAGTCTAACCTCTGATAAAAAGGACATTCTGATAGTGACAGTTAGATAATGAGTCTAGACTGGAAAAAGCTGCTATCAATTCAGAAGTGATCTGACCTTCATCTTTAAGACGATGTTTCTAAAACTCCACCGGTTGAAAAGTATTATTTTTATTTTACTTCTTCAGAGGAGTTGAGTGTAATCTAAGAAGATGCATTAGAGGCCTTCTGATTGAAGGCAAATATTTAGATAGTTATTATCAATTTGCCCGGGCTAGGATAAAAAAATGAAATGTAGATATATCGACAATCATATAAAATCACAAACATCCTGGTCAAGCTTTTGTGACTCATGGATTCATTAGTGTCAAATTCGCTTAGCCAGATCTGCAATTTTATGATTATAGGTGGATCATATTAAAGGGCAGATGACATGCAAATGTTAGTATTTCGGTTGTGATAGTTCAACAGTAACCTGGGAATTACTCTCAGTGAATAACTATTACAGGAGAAATTAGATTTGAATCAGGAGTATTGGATACTAAACCTACTTCTTAATGATTTAACTGAGTTCCGTGAAAACTCAGAGCATAGGAAGCCGAAAGGCGGTCCCTAGTAGGGTTTTAAGTTAAAATGTCGTCATACTAGCCTCTACTAAGATTTTGCAAATTTTGATAAAAGCTTCCTTCCTTTAACGAACTAGGTAGAACTAACTTGTACGATATTTGTAATGATATCGTAATGCCTACGTACTCTCTCCGTACCGTTTCATAACATCTTGACAGCTAAGTTTATACATGATGAATGGGAAAATTTTTAACAAATCCGGTAATGGTCTGACCTTAAAAAGACAAAAAATAGAAAAAAGGCTTCTATCTCTGTAATAAATTTCCTTGGAGATGTAGTACTTCTTCCTTCTCTCCATTTATTATATTGAGTCTAATTTAAATGCCTTATACTATTCAAACAAGCAGATCCATAGGTTTGAGAATTTGGTACTGTGATCATTTTTCAAGTGTAGGCATAGCCGCAGCATTATTTCAATGGCACCAAGTTATATCACAATTATAAATGATTTTTTCCCTTTTTTTTCTATTAAAAATAATTTTTACTTTAGCCAAAGAATTTCAAGTTGCCTTCCCGAACTTTCAGTTAGAATGATCTCCCAAATATAGGGAGAAAGGTCCCAATAATTTGCTCTTTGAGAGATTTTCAAAATTACGTGTTGTTTATTCTGTCCAAAGTCTAGTAATGGGAACTCAAGAGAAAACATCACCCGGCCAAATTTGGCGTAACCATATGAAAATTCACTCAAGCTACCTTCTCAGTGGGCCAATAAGGACTTAGCTATCAGCGTTGCGCAAATGCTTAAGGTATTCAGATCAGCTTGCACAAACGCGGCGCGACCAGTGAATGTATGCCAGCGAAAGGAAAAGGGGAGGGGAGTGAACAGAAAAATGATGACTCATATAGACACACCTCCGTATGTCCATGTTCACATACACAACTGTCATGCTGCTATCGTAATCAGTCCATCAACAAAAAGTACTCCTACTAACCGAAAGAAGAGGTTATAGTAAGCATGAGAGAATGAAGAGTAAGGCTAACTCTAAAATTAATGCTCCACAAAGTCATGACATCCTAAGATCTAGCTCAGTGGGTTCCTCTAGCAAATCTCACAGTCAATATTCGACGAAGACTTCTATGAAATCTTCCAAGTTATTTTACCCTAAAGCTCTTTGCGTTATAAGGTACCAAGGAGTACCAGAAAACTTGCACTATATCATGGCTAAGACAAATCAATCAAGACGCATAAGTCTTTGGTTTGACCAGTTAACAATGCTTATTGCCGTCTCTAAAAGCGTAGATCCCAACTCCCAAGGGAATTCGAGCGAAAAAGAGAGAAGTGCAAGGCTGCAAAGTGTATGTAAATGTTCGCAGAAAAGAGAGTGATGAACTATCTATGAGATCCCTGTTCCTCAAGTGCAACGACCAACAAGAACTTACAGTACTGACTTGAGCTGAAATATGGCATATCAAAATATTATCCTCAGCGTTTACATTAAATTCACTGAGAGTTTCTTCAAAGAATCGTTTGAGAAAGCAACTTATTTTTTCCAGGTTCAGTAGTAAAGACGCTGAAGATCTAGAATCCCATGGGCCGAATCTCCCCAATCTTTGCTCAAATTGTAACTCTACAGTTGGACATCTGTTTGTCCGCTTAGTACAGAGGCACATTATATCTAGTAGTAAGCGAAAAGTATTTCCACGTCCTTGTCTAAAGAGAATGAGTTAAATACGTGAAAATTTGTGTCACCTTATGGTTGGGCGTTTACTTTTTGTTAAAATATTAACACCGATTGTAGGCAAGAGAAAATGGGAGGGCTTGGTGGTAGATACAAGGCGTTACTAAGCCCCTATCTCATCATTCATCCATCAATTGGGTAATCTGAATTTCACCGTAACCTGCACTTCCATTGAGATTGAGGACACACACAACACAGGGGAGAAAGTACGAATGATTCAGCCCATCGAGGTAGATAATATTTTATACAGCCTGGGAGTTCCTAACACTCATTCGTGTCTAGGGGCGGGAAACTACTTGGTTGAGCTTGGTTTATGGTTTAAAACTAACTTCGACTATCCTTAAGGTGATCTTACCAATCTGGATCATTTGTCGCCATTTCCCCTTTCAGTGCTATCTATGATATGAAAAGGGTAATAATAGAATAGACAATAGAAGAAATTCGAATAAGAAGCGACAAGTTTGAGGAAGATTGGTAAGTCAAAGAATCAAGAATTAATTACTGCGTCTAGACTTTGAAATCGGCAGTGTGGTAGATAGGTAAACTCTCTTTGAGACACGGCGACTTGAGTATGACTGACTTCCCTCTGTCGTCCAAGTTTGTCTCGTTTGTTCATCTAAACGGTTTTAATGGGCACAGTAAAATACAATACAATCTAGTCAAAACGTGTCCTCTTTGAGATTTTATGAACTCTTTGTACGTAGTCCTCAAAATGTCAAACTTTCTGCATTTAAACTTTTTGTACTAGACTATGTTTCAGATTAAACACAAGAAAAATCTGCATGGTACGGCATCGCATACATCGTCTTTTCATTTATATCTTATAAAATCCATTTCCAGAGGGCCAGCAAGTTTACGATATTCTATTCAAGCTCACTTACAAAGAGTCAGTGACACTGAACGTCTACACAGAAAATAAACTTTTTTCCGCATATTTCTTTATTGTGGTTGGTATTTACATATTTAAGAGATGAATCTTCCAGTTGGATTCAGTTTCTACAATTCTCTGATTCTACCATCGAACACCTATTTTGCATTTGCTTCCGATTATATACAACATTTTAGATTTTCTGATTTCCGATAATTGGATTTTCAAATAGTAGTCCGACTATAAAGGCATGCCATAATAGTGTTTTTTAGAGGGGACTTTTCCGTCAGGATTCAAATATTCATTTTTTCTACTATATAAGGCTAATAGCGTGCATCGATATGTATTCTTAACGATCTACAATCTATTCCCACCGCATCAGTTGAGTCTTACTAATGAACTGTGACAAAATTCGAGTTCCTCTAAAAAGAGGCTACATTATGCTATTTTAATACCTAGATGAGTGTTAGAAACTGCGTCAGGAGTTATAATCTAATACAATTTCATATTTCAGTTGGTCTTAAATTCGATATTAATTTCTCTTAATATGGTAAGTTCACATAATAAAACGATATCTCCTCTTAATTCTAAGAAAAAACAAGAGACCATGCTTTAAAAGATGACGCTCTTACATGGAAACAGTGTAAATTGCCATTAACTATCGACATAGCCTTAGAATTTGATCAGCAGAAATTGTTGAATGCTTCCAACAGCAGTTATTTTACCGTTCATCTGTAGAATATTTTTTCATGCGCCAAATCGACAGGGAGATAAATGACATTTAAACATGATCTAGTGGTACAATTTCTGTAATAGTCACAAATTTTGTTCATGAGTTCTTCGTGCAGCATCTGACCGAAAAAATTTTCGCATTACACAGAGTTCAGTTCCGAATTTAAACATTTAAAAATCCACAACCACGCATTTGTTCCTAAATATATACGTTTTTTTTACCCTTTTCTGGCACGGACCGTATTTACTCCAACCAAAAATAGGTTGCTTCAAACTAACTGGAAGTAGATAATCTTCGAAGAAAGAATTCCAAGCTTGAATAAAATTCGATGCGCCCAATGCACTAACATTTACTTTCACAAAATTCCATTATCGCCTAAGAACTTCACTGTTAACTTCCGTTAGCACCTGGAGGTAATATACAACTTTGTACGATATTAAGCCTTAGGTGGATTCATACATTGTTTTATTTTCGAATAAATTAAGGCTTTAAAGGAAAGTAACTATCATAGGACCTGAGAAATATCATTTTCAATGGGAATTACCGTTTAAAAACATTAATTATCGTCCATTGAAATTTGATAGGAAATAACAAACCAAATTCCAGGAAACGCGCGTTTTAAAAAATTCTGATACTCACAAACTCAAAATCTCAATTTGAATTAATAAATGAAACTAAAAGAACCAAAATTATTTGGCAGAAATCCGAAAGAAACTTAAGCTGTTTTACGAAGAATTTCACAAAACATTGCTATTTTGAAATATTTGACAGTGGAATAGTATTCACACCCGAAGTCAAGTATCAGCTGTTAAAACAGAAGAAAAGCAAAACATCGAGTGCAAAATTCTTTATAACTTGCCTCTTAATTGATGAGAAAAGCGGAAAATAAAACCAACTTTGGCACCCATTCAGTCAGTCAATCAGATTCTATACAATCGAATTGCACGCAACTTATTGGTCGGGCCAATGACTCACCTTGAAAACGATTGCACAAGGAGGAGAATTCATCTCTGCCATCTGGACAGTTGATAACGCCATCGCAACGAACTCTTTCGGAGACACAAATGCCCATAGAAGGCAGACGAACAGCTGACCTGCCACCTCCGTTATAGTCTAGGACATTTCTGGCCCCAGTTGACGCAGCAGCGGTAGCAAGACTGCCGCAGTAGAAACGATCCTCTGGACATGTATACGTTTGACCTTGAGTGAAAAACAGAACGGAAATGGGTACATACATTGAACAACCAGTGCTGCTCATGTATATGTGTCTGTGTTTATTTGAAGCAGCCACGCCAAGAAGTGCCTACAGCATGCCATAAACAAGTCTGAGATGTACAGGTGGAATCGGTCTGTTTTTGTGAAGTTTAAAGCCGTGCAAGTTTCCATCCAGCTCGATTTCTCCCATATACTAATCTTAACAAACGGCGTAGTTGGACTCAATCAGAGATAAGATCTGTTTCCAATTATCCTTACATACGCATATAATTTCCCTTTTCTACTTGCATGTCGGTAGAGTTTCCCTAGTTTTGGTATCTTATTAGGGTCTGACGGTAAATGACTCACTTTAATAATTATTACAAGCGAAGGACCGAAAGTTCCCGTATTACTTTAAATCTTTTAGAGGGAAGCTAGTATAGGAGAATCCTTAAGTTTGGAAAAGCAGCACTGACTGCCAAAAGCCCGGTTTAAAAGGAAACAAAAGTGATGAAGGGAACGAACATGGAATACAAGAAATAAACGGTATTTAGAAGGAACAACCACATCCAAGTACAATTCTGTGAACAAAATTCGTCCCTCAGACACTGAATTGTTCCATTACTGTTTCCCTTCCTTATTGTCACATTATTGATCAACATTTATTTACCGCATTTAATTAAAGAAAATTATCATTTAATGTTGACATTGAAAGTGGAATTCGGACATACAGATTTTAATAACAAGGTTGAATTTAACGACTTCAGTTATTAAATCATGATAGATAAAGATTTCCAAAGAGCTTGAATTGGTTAGAGCTATTGGCTAGGATTCAAATATTTCCCAATTCAGTTATTATTTTGGCGCCCTAGAACAAATCAAGTGACCTGGTATAGCATTCTTCCTTAAGTACTTCAAAATGTGTAAATACATGCGAATGTGCATATTCTTATTCGAAAAATTTCAATGCTTTTTCATTTTGTGTTATTCTAATATTAACTTTCTTGCACATTAAAATTGCATTATGGATGGGTAAATGGTAAAGAAGAATGTCTTTATCCCATAGTGAAAATGATTATATCTTGTAAAACAATGCGGACTAAGATGACACTATTTCGAATGTTAGTAATTTCCATTAGATGATATGAAATTCAAATGAGAACATCTTATAAGCAAAGGAGATCCCGCTATTAGACATGATAACGGATAGGTTATACGACCGAATCCGTTAAAATTGTGCAGATTAAGATTCGAGCTTCCTCTGGCATCATATGATGATGGAGGTTTAGTAAAGCTTTACATTTCAGAATCGAACACTTCTAATTTCAATTTCCTCTCCTTTCAAATAGAGAAATATCGACATTTTCCTATGCAATTCATACCTCCAGTTTTGTGAATGACAAAACTTGAGAAGTTATCCGCAAACTATGAGATTCGAAAACAAGTTACTGTTCAAGTGGTGGCGAGTGATAGATGCAAAGGCCATCGAAAATTCAAAACAGCCTGAAGTCACGGGCGTTTTAAGAGGACCTGCAGACGAGTGTTTAAGTGCAAACTTTAAATTTAAAATGAAATTTCTTGTGATTTTTCCTATGCTCCGTTTTGTTTAACGTTTGATTTCTCAGTTGCTTTCTATCGCCCAAACAATAAATTAAAATTTTCATCGAATGTTCCCTATTAAATAGGTGAGAAATTTGAGAGGCTTTATAAAACCCGGAAAATAACGTGCATAATTATCACGTACTCAATCACAATAACGAAAGAAACTTCAAAAAGAATGCAATTACTGTCGATGCTAAATATTATACATTAACTAGTATTCATCTAATGCAGTCAACTTAGATAAGATCTCGAATACGGAAGTTATTTGGCAGGAGAAATCGTGTTTAACTAATCATGACTTAATTGAATAATTAGACCGCAAGCGGAAACAAGCCAACGGGAAAGATGCGTTTTCGTGACTCACTCTCCCGCAAGGAGAAAGAAGCAAGAAGAAAGCTGTTACTTTCTCTCGCCCAATTTTATCGTCACATTATCCTTCATCCTTAAAAAGAGTGAAAAAGGCGACACTAACGTTACAAAGAATGAGAAAAGGAGAATGCGCCACTAGAAGAACTTTTCGCCTTCTTGATAGCCCATCCACAATCTGAAGATCTGTAAAACTTCCTGACGTAAACTGGTAGGAATGACATCCGTGATAGGGTTGGTTGACAAGATGATTCAGCATACAATACTGAAACCTATTTTTAGAATAATCTGCAAAACCACAAACGGGTACGCCAATAAAGAACACAAGAACTGGAGAAAATAAATGAGAGTATCATAAAGGTAGGGGAGGGGGAGAGAGAACATGACACTGCGATAAATAAGAGTCCTGATGTAGAAATGATATTAATACTAAGTGAAAAACCCGGCCAGCTGACGCTGTGTTAGATTTATAACAGAGCCAGTGCGAGAGTATCAACGAAATAGAAACAACCAAAAATAGCCCAGGCAACCACAGCTTACTTTCTTGAAATGCTGTAACTGTAATCTTAAATCCTGGTGACACCGCAGCATTAGCCAGCAATTGCGACCGAGGAGAATTGGAAGAACTAAAATTGGAGAAAGAAGATCAATATAAAAAATTAAATAAATCAAAATGAAATAAGTTAACAGTTATTAGGCCTAAGAACTACCCTTTAGATAAATTGATACGAACTTGAAACAAAACAAATGAGAAAAAATGGAGAAGGGAGGGAGCAGAAGAAAGGATGAAAACACAGTCTCATTTAGTCCGTTAGTGTCAAAAGAGCAGGTTTGGTTAGTGGCAGGATAAGATACACATAAATAAAATGCTTATTTTTTGAGGATTGACACAATGGATTCTTTATCTGCCGAATTTCATATTTTCTAGGGCTATTTTAACAACAAACGATTAGGCTGACACAATGCCTATATGTGATCTGCTGTCTTGACAAAATTGGTCATGATTTACTCTAATCCAGATATTTAATATTAGGCTATCTGAAGTGTCATGGGGAGTTTTTCGTTCTTTTTTCAGAGAGATGGTGCGTTTGTTATTGTGCATTTTTTTTCAAATTTAACTTAAAGGTTACATCGACATGAAGATGATGAACAAGAAAAAGCGCGGACTTACTGAAAGGCGATACAGATATACGATTTCGAGGATAAGACTGGCACTTTTGGGTAGCGGGAAAGACAAAGACCCTGTTCACCGCCTGCTTCGGGCTAAAATTTACAAATAATACATACACATACATATATAAGGCCATTTACATATTTGTAATTTAAACTGACCCGATAATAATTAATGTAATTTTTATATCAGATCTCATGGGAGATACTACTAAAACAAATGGAAAGACACGCTGTAATAGTGTTTGTAAAAGCGAAACGCAAAAACTTTGAAATTGCACGATTTCTACAAGCCGCCAGATCTTTCGTTTGCAGTTAAAAAGGGACTGCTGAGTGAAAACAATAGAGAAAGAATTAGCCACTACAAGCAAGAGAAAACAGCATTGTTAACGCTCTGCTAACTCACTCAGAACGCTAGACTTTGTCAAAAGAGTGCATGACATGACATGATCGACGAAAATTCTAGCAAATCAATATACGACATCTTGTCAAAGATCATCAGGTGTCTGAAGGAGCAATAAGGGATGCTTTTCATCAATACCTCAATTAATGTCAACAAAAAACAACTCAAGAGAATCGTTTACTGCGTGCAAAATGACTCTTAAACAAATTGAAGCACCCAGACGAACAGCAGTGTCTTTGATCTTTCACCAACGAAAAAACTTCCACCAGGATCAAAAAAGTCAATCCAAGAGATGATGGGTGGGTATGTGTGGGCGAACCCAACTGACGTTCCAACTGTTATTCATGCGCACGAAGCTTCCAAAAACAGCGATGCTTTTCAGTGTTGTTGTTGTTAGCAGTGAGGGGCACATAGTGACTCCTCCAATTTTTCCACAGGGCCTTAGTCAACGCAGATCCAGATGCCCAGGTCGAGACTCTTCAAGCCGTTGTTAAGCCGCCTTGGATAGATAGCGCAAGGGGGAAAATTGAAAAGGAATTAATAAGCATCCCCATGACACCAAATCCTCTCTCATGGATGTAATAGCCCGAGGAACGGAGGACATGAATAAAAACCACCTAATCAAAGCTTGCAGTCAGTCGCTTTCAGACTCGAATTGATAGAAGCCGAAGGAGGATAAAGAATAAAACCCAGGGTAATATTAGGTTTATTTGTTTTGTTGCAAGAAATAATAAGTTTCAGCCACTAATAGTTTCATTTTCCGCATTTTCTAAAAGTGCGTAGGGTGACCCTGTATATCGTACTTTTACATTAGGGATAAATATAAGGATAAATTCACCTTGAGTAAATTTAAGTAAGCTCTGCTATATTAAAAATGCTATGCTAATTTCGTCTACCTCATCTTGGGCGTAAGATGAAGATAAATCGAATCGATGACCGATCGTGGACTTAAATCAACCGCCCAATAAGTTTTGAATATTGGGGGCGTAGTCTCACCCGTGAATCTGGGAATTACTTTATTTAATTTGGATATTAGGACAATGCACGATGAACTACACTCCTGATGAGTAATGAATGACTCAATACTTCCAGAAACCAAACAAAGGAAACACTTAATGCTCTAACTTCATCAACTACCTCTTTTTTAATAAATTACTGGTTTGTCTTGCTGGTCCCCTTATTCAGGTGTTTCGCCATGTTTAAAGCTCAAAACTATAGCAATTAGAAAATTCACAAGTTATTAACGTAATAACGTAAAAAATAGGATTGAATAACAAAGAAACAACAAATGAGTCAAAGAATGACATATTTATTTCATAATCAAATGACAATGTACTGTATTACGACCGGCTTCAACAAATTAAATCACTAACTTGTTTTTAGGAAAGGGATTGAGAAGAACACATAATAAAAGGATCAGGGCTCCATTACAGAGGCTGTTTAGTTTAACATAACAATTCTTAATGATCTTTAAATTGATCTGATAATGCACTTCCCTAATGATTCATTATCATCTTCGCACTCGAATAAGTGATTTACGCACCTCATAGTGTTCACAATTTGATATGTTCTGAACATTTTAACGCGTGTACATTTTTATGGCGATTTACTTTTCAATCACCTTTTGTAATTCATATATTCTATGACGAAGAGAATAGGAATTTCGGAATTATACCGATCAATAAAAAATCAATATTAGCATAAACGCACCTGGATACGAAACTGCTAATAAATATCTGAAATCGATCACGAATTCTTTTAACTACATAAGCATCTAATCAATAGTTAACTTTGAAACTAATCAAGTGACTAAAGTGTTGCTCTGTAGCTTTTACAGACAGGATTTTACAAACTAAGACACATACATGAATGAAAACTCGCATTTAGAGCTATTTTTACTGAATAATCTTCAAACTAAGATTAAATCTAACTTAATAAAATCGAGAAGAAGAAATCTCAAGAAGAAAAAAATCTAAGAATGAAGCAAGGAGACAAACGGGATGTCAAAAGAAACGTTAGCTTAGATACGAACTTTTTTCACTAGTCATTTTGTTCAAATGTACTCATTACAAAAGTTAAGATTTATCAAGATGACCTATTAAAATCTACTTTAAGCTTGATTTCAAAAACATGTGCAAATCTTGGAAAATTTTGTATAAAGGTTTTGATTTTAGAAATAACATGAGTAATTGAAAAAATCAAACTAGCCCTTATTTTTATTATTAATTAATTGGCTCTTAAGTTCTCACCGAACTTACACATCTAAATTCAGAGAAAACTGTAGTGAGGTAACCAGTAAGAAATTATTGGAGAACTTCACAGACTTCTACCATGTATCATTCTGTTGTCTTGGTTATTAAAAAAAACAAATCTCTATAAGTCTGAAGATAAGAGTGGTATCACAACCCAATCTTTTAAAATAGGTTAAGCCGGGTATAGTAAATTTGAACTCGATGAATTCGATAATGCATATCTTCGCTTTTAAAAATGGAAAACTGCGATGTTTGCCTAGATGTCCTGAAAGCTGAACGCTGTAAAAAACCAAGGAATGCAGTTTAAGAGAGCAAAAGATTCCTAGCCGCAACTGGACCTATGTAGAAACCGTTATAACTACCTTCGAAAATTATTATACTTAAAGCTATGCATTCCATGTTTAAATCGTACACTTGATACAACTCCAAAATGTTTCTCTGTCTGTAATCTCCCAAAATTTAAAACTTCTAAATGTTAAATCGTATCGTCAAATGCTTACTTTTGAATGAATAAAAAAAGTTGAATGGATTGATGTTTTAAATCTAAACAGATTGAAAGTAAATAATTTCATCAAAGAATAATTGATTTAAAGTTTCTTTTTCCTGTAAATATTCACTCGAACAGCTTACAATCGCATACATCCAAATTAAGTCTGTAAATTCAAAATCTCTACGCGTTACATTGAATTGCTGTCAGCCTAGTTTTAAAAGATCAGAAAAAAGGTAAACGAACTAATTGAAAGGTGACATAAGGAAGCAAAAAAGGGAATGGATAGATGCTAAACATTTAAAAAATTGACTTAAACAAATTCAAAAAGTATTTAATTTAAAAGTGCCTCATTTTTGTTACAAGTGTTTCTCTTGCAAAATTCACTAACAAACAGTTTATAATTGGATATACCCAAATCTAGACCAGAAAATACTGCAGGATTATGAAACACTTTTTAATTCAACATCCTGAGATAGAAATGTAAAACTTATGTAAGATTCTTTATTTTCCACCTTTTGATTCCGGGAGAGAGAGAAGGAAAAATTATATCCAGTAAACTCTGTTTACCTTATCAAAAAATTTTCATACAGATTTATTGTTAACTTTCCACTCATATATAGTACCATTATTATGAAGTGATGTATACATAAACAGGCATAATCTAAATTGCATTCTCAAACGATCTAAAACTTATTAGACTGATTAAAGTAGAAGTTCTAACCTGGAATGAAGAAGAGTGTCCGAGAGCATTTCTTATGAGTCACTAGCATTCTAGCACCTCTTCCATCATCAGATACGTACTTATGAACATTTACTATCGTGATCTCTGAATTAACATATCAATATGCTGTTTGAAGTCAAAACCTCTCGAACACATTACTCCATTCCTAGACTCGCATTAGTTAAATGTAGTAAAGGCAATAAAATTAGATTTTTAATAGCATAAAAAAAACAAATACGCAATTATTAATTCATGAACATACCATTGCCTTAGATCGGGCTGTATTTGAGTCGAAAACATATAAGAAATCGTCTTTACAAGTTTGGTCACTGGAGGGAATAAAAAAGGATTCGATTGAGAGCATAATCCGTCCATTTTCTACCGGTGCATGAATAACAACTTCACATGCAAAGGCTAATGGATATTGAGCATAGTGATTATGTCCCAAAACGGTCGCCGAAGAAACATTGGACCCAGAGTCTGATTCAAAATCATGAGAGTATATGACCGCACTGCTATCGAGATCATCAATCCGGAGAGTCTTAGTTTGGGGCTCTTCTAATGCTACTAGGGCAGTTGGCATAGAAATGCAGTCCTTTGATAAAATATCTATAATAAAATTAGGTGCATAGCTACAGTATCAATGAAAATTGAATAAAGATTTGTTTTATTTAAAAAGAAAATAAATGTCTAAATATATGTCACAGAAATAAACAATATATAAACCTGGTGGGAATTAAAATGAATTATAAAACAAAAAGCAATTTTATTTTGCGTAAGAAAAATAGCTCACATTTCTTAGGACCGAATGAGTTGATGGCACACCGAACGCAGATCGGCAGTGCAAGGAATAAAATATATACAGGAAAATATAAATGCATCCCTTCATATTCTTATACCCACAACGATCAAGTCATGTTCCAAGTCAATTTTAAATGTGAGCGATTTATGCTAGAATGGCCTAGCCAATTGAGCCAATCTTAACGCTTGTTCGCCATTAACAGACCCTATTGATTTATGTTAAGCCACCATTAGTATCTTCAAAAATAAACTAGAGGTTTAAATTGCCAAGGTCCTGTCGATTTATTTAATATTTGCATTTAATTATACGATAATATCTACGATCTAATAAGTGTTATTTCACATGATGTTTTCTGACTTTTTAGTCTTGATTTATCTCGGCCATTTTTTATTTCTCCTGATTCACCTGATTCAAATTCCTCTTTTTGAAGTATATCTATTTCTATGACAAGTTTTACTGAAACCATCCCACCACTTTCAAAGGGCGACTCCATTCTAGTTTTTGAATTTCATATCCAATCAATTCAAGAATCCCTTTTCATCCAACCAACTCAATGAACAATAGCCTGACAAATCTAATTACCTACGTTCTTGGCAGGTTTTATAAAACTGTGTATCGAATTTGTTTATTTGTAAATAATTTCCTTATTTTAAACTCTCTCATTAATAGCCGGTATCTCCCAGAAATTTGGAATATTTGTTCGCTGCTGGAATTTGTTCACTCTCGATTCCTCAAACTTAGTTCATTATTAGAGCTCAATCAAAAAACATTATGTTCATTGGATTATAAAATCCGATATTCTCTCTACCTCTTTTTCTAATTATATTCAGAAATGCTAAAAGAAAAGGGGTTTGGCTTAAATAATTTAGAATTATGATATTTGCCTGTACATTTATCTGGGCACAATGATAATATTCACCGGCACTTTATTTAATTTCCAATAAGTTTTTTTAAAATTTCAAAGGGCACATTTACATATATCTTCATAAACATTAGTACCAAATTGTAAGAAGGTTCCCTTTTCACTATATGGAGACATTACTAAATCATCAAAGTGTAAATTGAATCAGAATGTGGACATTATTAACTGCGAATGATGTATATGAAATAATAGAGATGTCATATTTATGAATCTATGCGTAAGGCAAATACTGGTTGTTTATGATATTAATTACTTTAAATTTTAAATGGAAAGCAATAACAATTTATTGCTTCTACAGTATAAGATAGTGCAGCCATTATAAATGCAAGCTTTTTCATTTGGAATCCTAAAATATTGCTAGTGATCGTTCTTCATTAGGCTGTCCACACCAAGAAGGAATCGGATATCGGTAGCCTTTCTGCTCTTTCTTCGGAACTTGCAGAGCCACTTGAATCTTCCCGTCCACTTTATACGGCTTCAAATCTATTGAGTCCTCCCTTAGTCTTTCAGTAAGAATCAAATTTGCCCATATCTAGAAATAATTATTTATTACGAATACAAATTACCTCTGCAGCCTTGTCAGTGATGTTATTACCCCAGAGGTAGATAAAACGAATGCTATCATTTGTATATAATGATTCCCCCAATGCACATAGACCTCTTTCACCAATTTTATTGAAACTTAAATTAAGTCTGCAAAATTGAAAATAATTAGGGAATCAAATTTGTTTGATTTACACTATGAGACGTTGATTAGCTTGTTCTAACGCCTTCGCAATTGCTACGGCTCCTTGACATTTGATTTGATTATAGGCGAGGTCGAGAATTGTTAAGGAACAACGATTACTGAGCGCTCTGGCAATGGCTGCTCCTCCATCAGTTGATATCCCATTGCTGGAAATTCAATTTGTAACATTTTACCTTAAAATTTATTCAGTTACTCTGGTTAAGTTTTTGATAAATAGAAGCACCATATATTATCCACGTATGAGCGGAATTCATAAAAATTTCTGGAAGTAAAATTCTTATATGGGTATTGACCTTCCGAATACTGCCTTATTACTGGAAAACCAGCTAATTAATCATTTTCCCTACGCCCAAGATATAAAGGTGTCCTTTTTTAATAAATGGACAAAGAGAAACCATCTTTTGAGATGTAGATCTTTTCCTTTCTTGATTCTGAACCTGAGCTAGGCAGTCATAATTAACGCTTCAGTGAACACGCTTGAATATATTGTTGGTAACATATTGTCATATCAGTGATGACATAGTTTTAAATTAAGTCTAATTCCTAAGTTTTTAAAGTCATTGGGATAAAGTTTTTGATTTTAGCTTTAGAATAAATTAATAATGTAGTGATTTTTTAATATTTAAAATCTATATCTATAAATCAAAATTTATGGGCTCAAATTTTTTATACAATTAGTTAATGATCGGTTATTTATGTGGACGGATCACTTACACAGAAAGCGTAGATTTGTTAGACAGTATTTTATAGCAAAGGCAAGGGTACGAAAGAGGTAAAGTTGGATCAATGGATATCAAACGATACAAGAATGACAGGATGCAACCGTCTTGCCTCAATGGTGACTTTCGTCTCCAGTGACATGTGGTTGTGGCTGAGTTTATCTCAAATCCTATCTTCTCAGCAGTTCACTGTACGTGAGCTGACTGCTAGCTTAACCTACTTTTAATCCCTTGATGACAACATGCTGTGTGGCTTAAATGCGAAAGCTTTGCAATTAAAGGAACTCTAGGCATGGATTGGATTTGAAGGTAAACTAAAGCATAATTTTAATTCATAAATTTGTTATTCCGTTATATATCAAATTAATAGCAGAATAATCCATGATATGATAAGTGGAAAGGGAGAGATAAATTTAAAAAGAAATATTTATCAACTGTAAAAATCTACATTGGGTATATGCAAAAAAGCGGTACAAAGACATTGGCAACAAGTTTACATGTGTCCTATAGAATTTAAAATGGTGAGCTACTGGCGTAGACGAAATAACCTATGAATATAAAGAATATAATATATGTGCCTTGTATTTATGGTATTTTTAGATGAAATGAAAAGTAGTTAATCGAATATTATATGTTTCATTAAATTCTAGAAGAACATTTCATTTAATTTGGCAAATATCTAATGAAAGTATAAATAATTAGATGACTTACGCACTGAGATCTAAGACCTGGAGAATTTTATTCCTGTCCAGGGCATCAGCTATTCGATTCGTACCAAAGTCGTGTATGAAGCATTTACTCATGTGAAGCTCCCTCATTTCCGTATTTACCTTAAAAAAGGACGATTCCAATTAAAAATTCCTAGTAAGCATGACTTCATGCAAGGTATCTAACTAAACAAAATATTTTAAAGGAAAATTCTGTATTTTTCTACAATTCAGTAATTCAAGAATAGTAGACAATCCGATGTGGACATTGGCTTTGATTTTTAAAATGATAGAAAGTATGAAAAATCGAAAGGACGATAATTTAGTTTTCTCTTGTAAATATAGACCCTTAGGAAAATAAGTTCAGAAGAAAATCGTACCTAACTCATCTGTTAGATAAATATGGTAAAGAGCAGAATGCTGACCTTTATATAAATTCCTCCAATGATTGACAGTAATCAATTTTTAAAAATACTTATGTTAGTACCAGTTAAGTAGTTTAAAAGAAAGAAGATGAAGAATGTACATTTAATGAGGTAAAACTAAAAATGGATTTTGAAATAAATTTCCTTGTGTTTAACATGATTGTCTATTTCTAGAGTATCTGATTTGACTTGTTGCCGATGGCCGGAATGGCTATCAATCAGCAGGATATTATCGCCATGCCTATCAACAACTACGAAGAGTCAAGACACCTTTAGATAATAACAACTTTTCAATCTCTTAATCACCACACATTTACTTCTAAATGCTCAGTGGAATTTCACTCTGTTTTTTAAAATGTTTATTTACTAACTTTATACTCATAAATACCAATATGTAATCTCACACCATGTCCGACACATCTCAGCTTTTCTTTTTGGTACCTATTGGCCGGGTCTTCCATTCCATCCTTCTCAATCTGCAAATCTTCCTACCAGCTTCGCTACAAATTCTTTTCTTCTTACTTTTTGTAACTTTAAATTTAATATGACCTCGGTTTTGTGGTACCGCAACTGACTGATTCCTTATAATAATTGTTTTATAATAAAAAGACTTTTGGCATAAGAAAAATTTTCAATTTATTCACTGAGACAGATCATTTTAATGGGCGTTGTTTTGGCTATTCGTAATGGCTTGCAATGTAGTTGCCATGATAATAAATAGTCATCTAAAAGGAATTTCCAAACAACAATACATCATACAAAACTAAAATATTCCTATGTTATAAATGGCTACATATTCAAGACGAATAAGGATGAAAGTCAAAGGAATATTGCTGTGTTGTAAAAAAATGTTTTATTAGTATTTACATTCTCCAAAAGTTAAAAAATAACTTACACTAAGCGCTTCACTCAAATGAACTGTGTGTTCTTCCTGGTTTGAAAATATAGTTAGTCGATCAATATTAAAATAGAGAATAGATTTATTTGAACGAAGTGCTGTTGCAAAAGCGATTGCTGCAGAAATCTCCTTCAAGGGAAAATTGATAATATGATTATTATTAAAACTTATAGCCTACAAGATCACAATTTGCAACATCTAGGTGGGTTAGTGTGTTGTTATGGAGAAGACCGTCAGCCAAGGCTATTCCACCTTCGCGACTTATTGGATTTACACTAATGTCCAATTTTTCAAGGGTATGATTGCACTGAATTTGAAAAATTCATCCGGTCATTCATTTGTTTAAAGTAAAACGGTTAAAATATAAGGACGTTAACTTGTTAAAATAACTATATAAAATTTACAAATACCTTTAAGGCTTCGCCAATTTCACTAGCTCCTTTATCCGAAATAAAATTTCCTTTTAGGTTTAGTTCTTTTAAACATAAATCTTCCTACAAGAACATTAAAAATTAAACTTTAAAATAAAATTCACTATGGGTATTTGGCTTATATTTTTTCTAATATGGGCATAAAGTTTGATATAAAGTAATTGCTAGCCGAGTACTAAATGTTACTTTTAAAAAATTCGCCAATATGCTAGCGCCATCATCAGAAATGCGGTTGTAGCGTAAATCCAAACTATTGATAACCGGATCAGTTAGAAGTGTAGCACAGAGGTGTGGGATATCATTGTCAGCCAGGCGATAACCAATCTCTTGACCTTTATTTCCACAAAGTTTCAGATAGATCCATTCAAGTTTATTCAATCTTTAGTAGAAAAAATCAAACATTAACATGCATCGTCTTACACAGTAATTACAAAAATTAAACTACCCTTTATCATACTCAAGTTCTTTATTCATCATGTTTAGAATGAAAATGGAAGACTTTTCAGACAGATTTTCCCGACGCACATCTTTATAAGTTTTAATTAGGCTTTCTAAATCACGTAATCTTTCATCCGACATTGATTTAATCTGACGTATAAATTTAGTTAATAAAAAATATATTATAAGCTCAATTAAAATAATCTACTACAATTGTTTAAAAGAGCATTTAAAGGAGTTATAATTTCATTAATTTAATGCAGCATACGAGTCTGCATTTGACATAAGTTTAAGAAAATTTAGAATTTGTTTTTAAATAACCTTGAAATTTAAACAATGCGACGCTATAGTCACCTCTAACAACTGTTAAAACAGAAAATTGAAATGAAAGTTGGACATTTATACGAAATGAATTATTATTTCTCCCCCTCGTTGATAGTTTTATTAATTTAAAATAAGACATGAAATGATGAGAGGATAAATATATACTTAAGGAAATCTTTTCAAGATTTGGTTAGTTCTCTTAAGCATTGATGTGCCAAAATTACAAATCGAATAGAAGTGGTCATAATTTATTTAAATTTAGCTGGCCACTTCTTATAGAAATTTGAGGATTGCTGAGGCAAATTAACGGTTTTTTCCTTAATACTTTCAAACCATCCAATTCGTTATCATTAAAGCATTTTTAGACTTTTAATTAATGCCTTCAATTTTGAAGCCAGTCGCTTACGAAATTCACGACTTATGCTTCTTTACGTTTAGCCATCCATATTTCCTTGATGAAATCCAAACAGTAAAATATGTCTGCTATGCTCTTTATTTGAAGTATACATTAGGATCAGAAATAGTTATTAATAACAATAATTATCACACAATCTGGAGGAAGCAATAGCATTTTATTAATTACCATAGATAAGCATACAACACTAATAAGCTAAAACGAAGCAATCGTGCCCTAAACACATAGCTCAAAAATTGGACAGAACGTCTGTTGTAACGTGATATTTTGATTGATAGCTACTAAATCGATTAAGCATAGAGTTGTGGATTCACTTAAACCTATGAAGTACCGCGTGGATGATAATTACTGACTCTTTATGGCCATTCCTCTAATGGACGATTCCATGCATCTGTGGTGCATTGATCCCCATACACATCTCATCGGCGCACACTCTGTGAGAGGAATGACCAACCACAGTGGTTAAGTCTAGCCAATACGGAGGGTGGTACAATTCGAGTTGCTCAATTTGTTGCTCCATAATGCCGCACTCTACCCAAGATGAGCGTTTCCCAAAAGGGTTTGAGAATTTAATAGACAACTGTAAAAATAACAGAATTAAACAGAGGTATTTATTAGAGAGCAATTTAATATCACTATGATTTGATTATTTCCAAACAATATTATTCATATTATGGAAAATTGTCGAATCATTGTTAAGGAAAAAGCATCTAAGTATGGAGAGACTAAAATAGCACATTGAGAGCGAAATTAGAGTAGGATCGAGTGAAAGTAGAAAATATACCTATCTATATAATACCATATTTGTTACTATTATTTTTATCCGCATTTTACTGTCTAATTGTGTCAAATATGTTTAGTTAACACATTTCAATATTAACAATTTAATTACTTGATCCCTCGATTACCGGCTGAGCTTATGTTCGTGATATTTCGAGCATATTACTAACCAATTAATATTAATAAATTTTTAAAATTTTGTTTTTCTATGAAACCCGAAATGAAGGTTTGAAAGCAGAAGCAAGTTAGAAAAAGGAAATTTAATTATGAAATTTACTGCACTGTAAAAAATATGAGCTTGTAGTATCTACGCAATCTGATTCTTAGGCCTTCCCAGACTCTCTGAGTATTGCGCGCCTACTGATTCATACGACTACCCTAAATCTCAATTATTCATCAATGAACAAAGAACACGAAGCCGGTCAACCTCCTTATCTTACCTCATTTCGCATGTTCTACATAATCTATTTTATCCTCACTCAGTTCTGACGTCTTTCAGTTTCCTCACAATTCCTTCTTTTGCTCCTTTTCCCTTTTCACTCTCATTCATTTCTGTTTGTTACATACACATATTCCCATCCAACACTTGATTCCACTTGGGAAAGTTTCTTGTATTCTGTAAGCTTTAGGAAAACCGTTAGTTCTATGGTGGGATATTTAATCTAACTTAGTCTGGCTCAGAAGGTAGCTTTAGTAACCGTATTCGAGTTATTTTAGGGTTTATTTCACGGTATGAAAATAATTTTCATCAATCCTTTAGGCTTATTAATTTGCTTTAAAATACCCGGCCATACCATTAAAATAAAGGCAATATTTCTTTTTACTTAACCGGTAAATGCTCTTTTAAATATTGTTATATGAATACTTACCTTAATTTGATCAAAGCCCATTTCTGAATACGTTTCTGATCCTGGAACAATCAGAATACAAAGTGTAACAAAACCAGTCATGGCAGGAATATGACTGCAGAATGAACAACCGTCATTAAAAGAGATAGTTAGCAATCCGATATCAGTTAAAACTAAATTTTAAATGACAAATTTTCAGAGTATATTTACTGTGTCAATTTTGGACTGAAGGACAATCGCAGGTAACGCAGACCTTCCGAAAGTCATTTGTCTTCTCTGGTGCATTTAAATTGCAGGAAGAGCTTTTTTAGGCATCAACGATTCTAAAGAATATCAGGATTTGTAGTCGATTCCTGAATAACCCACGAATATCATACAAGCTGTTAAGTGTCTCCCTTGGTAAATGAAGAGGTATTTTCAGAGAAATGACCAAAGTACTGCTCTCCCAACCCTGGTACGTATTCATTCAACATCCAAGCTGATTCATTTGGATAAAAAATGTTAAATTTCATCCATCAGGGAACAAATTACTCCTTAACAGACGCTGCTGGGACGATTTCTTCTGGTGAGGTTACTACAGATTTGGGGTTTTACTATTCTCAATACAACATTTGTTTTCAGACTCAAAACTTACCCAATGACCACATTAAGATTCGGTTCATTGGCTACCAATATAGTATGTCTTTCACAATGTATACAAGTGTCTGCTTTCTCCCATGCATTTCAATAGATCTTTAATCTTCTAGTGAAGCAACACTTTCAGCAAATGAATCTGCAAAATGAAATATAGTATTATATATTCCATTTATCTTAATACTAACAGAAGGGATTTCATGACCAAGAATAACTTCTGGAAACATGAAAATATCTTGATTTGTCCATTTTCCAAGGTGAAATGGCTTAGGCTCATTATAATTTGACAATTTGGCTTGTTCCGTTGTCGCATTTGGAAACACTTGCAGATTGTCAATGGAAGTATTCACAATGTGAAATTTTCGCATAGTAAACTGTTATCATCGTAAGTGACTATTTCGAAATATCGGAACGCTTCATTAGTTCTTCCACTAGGTCCAATAGCTACTGCCGAAAAAAATATGTTCCTTCCTACGAGGAAATCAGAAATTCTGCAGGTAATTTCCTACTTACTAACAACAGATCGTAGATTTTGATTAAATTACTTGAAATCTCCTGTTAATAAATTTGATCAGGATTGGTCAATCAAATAATCTGCAGTCTGATTTTGCCGTATTGGTCTTCAGCCACTTTGGCTTTGTATGCCATACCAAGGAAATTATGGAGGTTTTCATAGTGCATTCCACAATCATTGATGCAGAAACCTGGCGTTTCCGGAACTGTAATAACTCCACTGATTCTAGGAAGTTCTTTATCTTTCGGCTAAAAAATTATTCAATTATGTTAAACAGACACACTCGCTGCACCAAGGCAGAGTTTCTGGTGATAATTATAACACCCCTTTCAACTTTATTGCAGTTGTGATCTTGCTGTTTACATGAGGTTTAAAAACAGTCATTACAATATGAACGTCATAGATTTGAAAGATTGTTTGAAGAAGCCTAATGTCGATTTGTATCTGAAATAATAATATAGAAATGCAATTATTGGCTAAATGGCAATGGTATCACGTTAATAAATTTCTTTTAAGACACGACTACTTGAGTAACATGACCTCTCCTTGTCTTCACATTTGTCTATCTTGTCTATCAATCAGTTGTAGTTGGCTCTATAAAGCTATGTGGACTAGACCAAACGTGTTCTCCCTAGTATCTTCTAGTGTTTTATACTAGGAACCTTACGCGTGACAGTGTTCTGCAGTATTTTTTTGCTCTGAAAATAAACTATTTAATTACTCTACCTAAACAATGCTATTAGACTTAGACTCGTATTCGTTTGTTTTTCGACGTCTTCTCTACAAATTAGAAGAAAAGGCACTTGATTAAATGTGAGCTTATTTTGCATGAGTGTGATAAGTTTAGCAGTGAAATGCTTCATCATCGGATAATTCTGTCAGCCATGATCTTGACGGATCACTCATCAAATTTTCGGTTGTTTCCTGAGACGATAAGAAATCTTTATCCTGTCCTAGATCTTGGACACAGAATATGTCCTAAAAAATCTCTTTATTCTTATAAGACCACTAAAACAGAGTATTTTCTGTACCTTAATTGAATAGGATTAGATTTTACAGTCAGCAGATTTATACTGGGGACATCCTAAAAACGATAGAAAGCTCTAATCTGTACAGTCAAAATCTGCTTATTAATCTTTTCACTCATACTATTCTAAAATTTGATTTAAGACATTTTATTCAATTTTGATTACAGCGCTACTTGGATCGAGAAAAAGTGATTCGTAAAACTCACTTCTTAGAATGATGAAATGGCTGTTTTTTCCGGATGACTTATTGCGGGCGTCTCATGGGGAGAGCATTGAAATGCGTGTTTCCTATTCGCGCATATATAAATCATATGGATGAAGAAAGCCCCACACGCTCATATTTCAAGATTCTCGGAAGGTTCATAAATTCATAGTACGTAAACTCGCCCTCTTGAGGTTAATAAGTATTTATCAGAATTAAAACATTAGAATGGTTATTTTTAGCATAATAGTAATTCTTAAAATCATTGTAACTTCGTAACTTACGTAAATCAACCCTGCTTGTTGGCCCTCTATCAAAACCTCTATAGTTTGATGTTAAATGTCCAGTGGCTTATATGATGTTACAATGCTTATCTAATGAAACTGATGAAGCAAGGTGTTACGTACAATGATCCTAATATTTTGATTCTCATTTCCCACCAATACACGTAAGATCCTACTCTGGGGATAGCTAATGAATTTCCAGTTGGGGAAACTAACGGTGAGCATCGAACTAACTGATTTTGATACGATTTCTATGGCACAATTTTTTTTTCTAAAATTTAAGTATAAGTGTACAGTAAATAATCCGCAAATTTAAACTCAAGTTGCTCTAGTTATTGCGGTAAAAGATTCAAGCTTTATACTGCTTCTATGATATTCCAGTGTAAAGCTATTAACCGTAAAACATCAGACTACTTCACGTCTATTCAAGTAAGTAAATTTTCCTCTCTAGTTCTAACAGAGAACTAATAAAAACAAAAGTGAGATCTTAGGACATACTCTATGCCCCAAAAGTGAGACAAAGTGCAAAATTGGTATCAGTGAGAGTAACAGGCCATTCTAGTTTATAATACCAACATGCGCACAAATAAGCGACCTCTTTATCCACTACTCGACCGCACTCAAGTGAGGTCTGATATGTTAAAATCGTGTTAACACCTGCCATCCTGACATCGAAGCCATCACATAAGAAATACGTTGAATTGGTATGGTCAACTACACAACTGATGTTACATACAAATTAATTCAGAAACCCTGGCGACAAATTTGGAAGCCATCCATTTAAAACATGGGAACACGAAGCAGTAGACTACTCAGCATGTAAAGGCATATAACCTGAAATCGAAAATCAGATGAAGCAAGATTCTGTTGATATTCTTACCTCATCATTTTCAACACGGTTTTCTGTTTTTTACTCCAGGTTGAAACCTAAAGGGCAAGTGTAATAGAAAAGGAAGAAGCATTAGCTACTATGCCAAAAGCTAAAAAGTAGAGACTGGTGTTGAAGGTGAAGGAATGTCATTTAAATCGCCGCTTATATTCAGGCAACAATAACAGAGCATAAACAAATCTTTAATTTGCAACAATGCTTCAATTTTATTTAACAAAATATTGAAGGATGACCGTCTATGCATTTCTAAAATTACTTTTTATTCACATTCGCTATGGCAACGATTCAGCTTTTCGCTCACGAAACTGCGGTGATATCTTTACGTCCCTATGACTCAAAACCCCTATTTGTCGTTTTAAAGCGTCTATCGATTCCTCCTCCCCTTCTATAACCGTCCTGTTCAATTAAAGGTACACCTACACTCTTACCTCATGCGTGCCCTTGCCCAAATGACTCATATAAACTGCTTTTGTATTCCCACATACACCCGCTTGAATCCTCATTGTGGTTTGATCAATACCCTTCAGCCTAGTCAGTTCTTGGTGTTCTGGTCTGTAACTGCCGATTTTAGTTGTTACCCTAACCCCAACAATATCCAGCCGGGAAGTCGTATTATATTCATGCACTGAATGAAAATATTCATGCTGTTCTACTATTTAAGCCAAAAGTTAATTCAGTGGACCTATGCAGAGGTAATTATCGTTTATAGTATTAGGGAAATTAATGTAAATAAATTGGAATGAATGACAAAATTTCAATTATAAACCGAAAAAGAAATTGCAATAGAGCTTTTATTTATTATACCAGAACACAAAGAAATAGAATCTGAAATCAGAAAATGAATTCATAGTATCTCGTAACAGCAATTATTTATCTTTTAAACTTACCCCTGATCCGTGACCTCGGTTCTGATTGTTATTCAAAATATTTTTAGAGTCTTGGTAATCCCTAAAGACTATAAGTTTTGATTAGTGTTTACTTAAACCTTGATAATGTAAGCGTCTCTGTAAAATTGACGACTGAGGAGACAACAACAGCTACTATATTTTTTTGTTCCTTTGGGTAACTTTTGACTGTTTTTCTCTCTAATTCCTCTGCTGTTGTCCCGTATACCACTAGTTCTTCCAATCCTGGTCCTGCTGACCTGGCAAAGGCTGTTATTTCCTGAAATAGCATTTAAGATGGCTTAATTTCGACAGTTATGATCTAATTTCACATTGCTAAGCTGTAAAGTACAGATATGAATTCAGTATTAAATATCCGTGTTGGAAGCTTCAAAGATAGGAAATTTCGATCGCCTCCAATTGCTACAAACGAGAAGTGAACGACTGAAAGCTTGAGAGCATAGATCATGAAACATCTGAAAAGCCGACATGAAAATTGAAGGCATCCATGAAAAGATATGCATATTTGGGAAATATTATTAACTATTCAAGATTAATTCAAGATTGACATTTCTGAAAAACAGTAATAACGTCCCAAGAATCTTCAAAACCAGAGAGAAAGTAGTCAGATATAACGATTAAGCTGTAATTACGTATCCATTTTAAAATAACTACAATAATACTAATGATTAAAATAAAGCAAATAAATCTTGAATACTCGCTCCAAAGCATATATCAGTGGTTTTATCATTTCATACTTCATTTTTAGTTACTGAAAATATTTTATTTATAAAAAATGACCAACTTTTTATTTTAAATATCCTGCTTTTAATTAAAATATATGTTTTAACAATCGTTAGAGGTGATATTATCGAAGTATTTCAAATTTCAAGGTTAATGGAGTGTGATTCGTGTTTGATAACAAGTGAAAAGTTAAAATAAATTTAAATTAACTTTTAACTAAAAAAATTATAACTGAAAATTTAAATTCTTATAAGTGTTTTCGTTAAATACGTATTTTATACTACTTAACTTGTTTCTATTTGACTCTCCAATGGGTATTTCGTTCACTAAACAAATACATTATATTAATTTAATATCAGGAGATAAAGTGGTTTTGAATGTCTGAGTATGTAGATTTAAGTTTGTAACTTCCATCTGAAGTGTCAAATCCTGTAAACAGCAAACAGAAAATGGATTCTTAGTTTTAAAACGTTATAGCATTTTTTCCGAATCCCTGTGACAAATAAATTTTAAAGTTCTTATATTTTATGGATATTTACGTTAAAGAATTTAAGTTTAAAGGGAAACTTTATTTTAGAAAAAGGTGCTTGTAAGTTTTGCGAGGCTTGAAGGATAGGTCTATGCATTTCCAAAATTACCTTTTATTCGCAATACCTCGGCTTTTCGCCCACGAAGTTGGAGTGACGTCTTTTGTTCCTATGACGCATAATCCCTATCTGCCATGTCTAAACAAGCCCATCGCCTTCCCTCCTTTCCATAACAGCCTCGTTTCACATAGAAAGCACATCCGCGCTCATGCTCTCACGCGGCCTTACCCAAGTGACTCATATAAAGCTGTCTTTGTTTTCCACACAAGAACAACGCTCGCCTACCAGTTACCAGCTCCTACGCTTCCTGTTCATTTTCTCTCTTCATCGACACGCTCCGCCTCTGTCTCTCTCTGTCACTCGTTTCAAACTCGTTGTGGCTTCCTTGAATACATTTTTGACCTAATCAACTCTTGGTGTTCTGCTTTACAATTGTTGTTAGCTTATACCCAAACAGCTACGAATTGGTGACTGTTACTGCTGTTGCTATCTTAACTTCAACAGGCTTAAAGGAATATTTTGTCTTTATTATAAATTTCAATGAATTCACGCTCGTTATTTTTTTCAAAGGAATGTATAATTACTAGTCCATATGATCAATTAGGCTTTGTATTACAATGCAATTTTGACATAAAATATAGATCTTTCTTGATTAAATTTGCTGCTTTGATAAATAAATTTTGATTTCGACTCATTCCCAGTAGTCGTAAATTACCGCGTATTCCATGGACCTATTCTTGCCACCTTTGACCTAAAAACTTCGCCACAGCCATACGATTCATTTCTCGTCAGTTTAAATTCTAAATCTACGCAGAATGGTGTTAACTGATGTTTTGTTAGTTAAAAGCACGCAATTTTAGCCAGTGTTCTAGCTGAGTTTCTAGGAAAACTTTTATCCTGGTTAACCTATGGATGACGCAATATATGAAATGATAAACTGATTTTACGTTCCTTGTTCGTCGAATCGCAGCCAGTGAAAATAATCTGCCACAAAGAACAGTTTAAATTTATTTGTCAACATGGTAGAACACTCCACACGTCATTTTTGTAAATTTGATGTCAAGCATCTGTCCTATTGTTTAAATGATGAACTGCGGAAAACATTAAACCGTAAGTAAGATCAGATTTGCCTTTTAGCTGTGCCAAAGTAATAGTGACCCGTCTATGCAAACTCGATCAAAATAAGCCAAGTTTCTGATTACTACCAGAGCCCGAATCACAGGCTTGATTAGTTTACTACCTGCCCATAACAACAGTTGGTTCTGGATTGTTCCGCGCTCTTTACTCTTTTTATTTCAAATAAAAAAGCATCAAGACCCCGCATTAATAATTGCGATTCACACCCCCATTACAATCCGCTTTGCATAAGTAGGGTATTTGATGTAAATGGCCACTCATAATATTAACTAAATTAGTAAATGTCTACAAAAGTCTACTATTCGCGAAGTTGATGAATGGCAAGCAAACACAATATTATAATCTTCAAAATTGCAAATTAATCTTTCTCTCCAAGACATCGAAGCTGATAGTAAAATGACTCTCTACTAGAGCAACAGCTAGTGACTCAATTCTGTGGACATCCCAGTCAGCACTAGGACGCACCATATCGTATGCACCACAGGTGTATATTATTGTCTATTCAATTACACTCTTTTCATCCTCCATTTCAAAAGAAGCGAGAGTGATACAATAAGATGGGATCTATCTTAGATGGTTTTATTTCATTGATGATGAAGAAATAAGAAGAAGAGAGTAATTGGATACTTGCATTAGAAAGGAACAGAGAACAGTAAACACAGGTGGTAGCTAATATTGGGAAAATTATAGACACCAAATAGGCCAATGTATTGATGGGAGAAAACTCCATGAGCATCCGCACATTTCAGACATGATCATTATTATCTACAATAGCACAAAAAATACAGTTTTTAATTGCGGAAAGCAACTGAAATCAGTAAACAGAAAGTCTAATAAACTGATAAAGGAGAAGGGATCTAAACAATGCCGAGAGCAACGTCAGAGTATCCAAGGATCTTACTTCATTTAATTTTTGCACAAGGGGCGCACAGGATTAACTACATGTGTAACTCACTTTTGAAAATCCAGATTTCATTATTCGCCTCCTGAATTCCAGCAAATGCTTGCTTACGATGTTTAGTACTTATTGAAGGGTAGGTCTAATCACATCAATTTGCTTTTTCTTCAAGTAGTTGAGAAGGCAAAACGATGTTACAAGATAGCCAGCAGCTTTCACTTTAAAAAAGTAGAGGTGAGATAGTTAAAAATTTTATGCTTTGCGTGTCCGATATCAAATTTACCCACATTACTAGTCTAAGCTACTCTATGCGTCTCTATTCCAAAATACTTCGTATTAAATACTAACCATACAACCACATCATTTTATATCTTCAAGGCATTTGGTAAACAGCGTTCATTTCGTTATATATGTGCATTATCGGAAGTTTAGGCCATCATCATCTGTATTGAGCCGTCCAATTGATTAATCAGACTACAAATTTAAACTTTAATACCTTACACTTCCCATTACGAATGGACATTTGATGGGACTTTTATAGTTAGGAGGGGGAACGCTCCCTCGATTAGTCATCTCCGAAAATTGTAATGAAAGAACAGGAGGTGGTTGACAAAAACAGATGTTCGCCTCTTAAATCCACCTCTCCGCACATAAATAGGTTTAGAAATGGTGGTTTGGTTTAACATTCATTGTAGTGAGTAATGAATTTCAAGCGAGGGATGTTCTTGTATTACGAAGTGCTTTAGCATAACAATACAAGATGAGAATATTCGAGTTTAATATAAATGATAAGAAACTATTAAAAATATTAATAGAAAATAATCCGGCTTAATAGAAATTAAAATATTCAAATAGGTTTTTTAATTTCCTACTAAACTTATTGCGAAAAGAAGTCCCCGACATTACCGCTGAATGGACAAGAAGAAACTCCGAATATTCTTTGAGGGGAATTGCTTGAATAAGCGCATCATTTTTTGGACCTGGGTTCCGATCTACATTAACAGTTTCAAACATCCCAAACAAGGAAGATCGTAAAGACAAAGAGGCTTCAAATGTAAATCGGACTGTAGATAAATTATAAAATTTCAGTAATTTTATGATTTCCCTATTCCCTCTTAGTTTGTCCTTGTACTTAAAACTCTTTGCAAATCCTGTCTTTAATACGAACTGTAATGAATAACTGAGGTCCGTTTCTTTATAAATATTCGTTAATAGAGCAAAAATACATTTACTTCTATGGTTTAGCCACATACAAGTTCATCGCGTTTCTGATATATATTGAGCCTAAATTAGATTATGCGATCGGAAAAACCAGAGAATTCCTGAAGCTTGCATTTCAATTTTACCTTTATTACCCCAAAATGGGACAGTTTGAAAAGATATCACTTAACAATGGCGAGAGAAAAACTTATTAGATTAGTTGCAGACCGTTACAATCCTCATGATCAATTTATGGAACAGGTTACAGTGAATTCATGGGGGGGGGAGGGAGGGTAAAGTGGTGATCTATTATATTGACCAGATCGGATATTTAGAAAAAAATACCAAACTACTTCACCTTTCTCTTTGACAATATCTTTGCTTAACACATTAAGACAAAAATATCCGTGTTTTTGAAGAATAAAACGATACCGATCAAGATCCTAATTAAATCAATATTGTGATTATTTCTTTATAACTTTTCCGGTCAATTATGTGTTAACTACTGGAACCAACAAAAAATAAAATAAACTCGCTCCATCTCAGAAATATATAATTATGCAAAACCGAACCAACTGTATAATAGTGACAGTGATTCAACCATTCAAATCCAAGAGAAAAAAGACATCATCAAATCACATTTATTCCATAGGCCACTAGAATGCTTGTAGACTCAGTTTCACTTCATAGGGTCCACACATTTAGAGTTTTTCTAACCCATCGTAAAGATCCTTCGCCAGATCTCTGCAGTCCTCCAAACCCACTGAAATACGAATCATGCTGTCAGAAATGCCAAGCATACGCCGATGTTCTTCAGGCACTGAAGCGTGAGTCATTATCGATCTAAAAAGAAATCGAACATTAAGAAAGCACATTTATTCGAATAGTATCTAGATTATGAAAATAATTTTATTTAAAAAACTCCAACAAACCCTATTATATTAATATATCTTAGGTAGTAGTAAATAGTTCTTGACTATCAGAAAAACACTTGACTATGGCTAAACACTTAGTTTAATTTACCTGCTCACTAAGTTTTGAACATCGCAGATATGAACTCGGCAACAAGGGGATCAAATCCCAAAACTTGAATTTTGGGGTTTTAGAATGTAGAGGCCACATATTACTAGCAGCGACCTTTTTATTTTAGCAAATTTTCTTATACTCTTCAAAGATTTCGAATAAAGCAAGACTTTTTCAGTGCTCTTACTTTATCCTCTACTTCTCTTGTCTCCTACGTCTTCCACCCCTTGTTGGAATACTGTACTATTCACATTTTCGGGTGCTTTCTTTTGATTAATAATTGTATTTTTTGCCTTGCCATGAATAACGGTAGTTTTAAACTTACGGGATTTCAATAAGACTCTCATATCCACCGAGACTTTCCGCAAGCGCAAAGTACTGAAAATAAAAAAAACATTATTTTATAAATGTGGCTTTATAAGTTACCACCCCACCTTATATCTTGTAGTGGTTTTTTCTCTAGAGACTGTTCTGATGACTTATTGATGATGCTTCACTGGTGACCCTGACGTGATGAATACGACCATTCTGAACAACAAACGAACGATGTCTCAGGAGAAGGAGAGGAGGAGGTTGAATGGACGAGGCATTGCAAAGGCAGATGGGACTAGTAGGGAGTTTTCACTGGTTGGCGAGACTAGACTACATCTCGATTACGTCCTTCAGTTCACCAACGACATCAGACATGTTAAAGGCTCGGACAATATTGTCGCTGATTGTCTTTCTCGAACCAATGTCGAAGCAGTAACAAAAGCCGTCGATTTTCACTCCCTCTCAGAAGCTCAAAAGACCGACACTGAACTACAAGAGTTCCGAAACCGTCCGACCTCACTCCAATTAAAAGATATTCCTCTGCACACAACCTCCGGTCTCATAACATGTGACGTTTCAACAGGTTTACCAAGACCTTTTGTTCCAAAAGCTTTCCGACGCCAGGTTTTCGAATCTCTGCACAACCTCTCACACCCTGGCAAACGGCAACTGCAAAACTCATCACTGATCGTTTTGTTTGGCCATCTTGCCGCAAGGA
>CAADRB010000020.1:2116549-2195650 GCA_900708905.1 Hymenolepis diminuta
TAACAGAGGGTGATAAATCATCTTAGTAATGAATTATTAAACTTGATGCACCGATAGAGTTAGGTTAAATATTTCAAAATGAAACATTGTATAGTAAGAAATAGCCTTTGATAAGTGGACCGCTTATAGTGAAATTAATAATTTTTGAGGTATAAACAATTTTTTACGTTAGATATTCACCTGAGATAAAAATCGAGGACAATCTCTCACTTAATTCACTAAATGATATTCAGGTTCGAATTTTATTGGTAAATATTATTCATTTTCCGAAAGTAAAAAGAACACAACAAATTACAAATTATATTATATTTATAAAGATTACATTAATGAACTCCTGCAGCCAATGCATGTGATAACCAACTACACTTAAGAAATTTAAGCTAGTAAAATCCGTTTAAATACTAATAAATTGCTGCATATAAATTATACAAAATTTATCTTTTTACAAAATCAATTTGATCGACTTTTACTTTATGAATACTGAATATTCACACTATCACATCGTATCTTATCTAATATTAATATCAATGTGATCTGCATATTCAAACTTGACCTTGTCGCGAAGTACTATGAGTGATGTTTCTAGCGAAGTTCTTGCTGAAAGAGATTTAAGACGTCAGCGATCTAATAAAATTTCCGAGTTAATGGGACAATGTCTTCTCAAAGGTTGGCGAATGCTGGAAAGTATCTGTCCCGTTTGCGATGTAGGTTTTGATTGGCATTTAAACAATCAATTCCTAAATTTTAACTAACCTTTTAAATATTTTTAGACCATTTTATTTATGAAGCCAGATGGTAATACTTACTGTGTCGCTTGCAGTGAGATTGACAAAACAATCAACTCAAAAGATCAGCCAGCTGCAAGTGTAGAATCATGCCCGAATAATTCTTGTGGTGATATTCCTTCAAGATCTGCGAACGGTGATCCTGTCGATAGTCCAAAAGATTCATTTGAAATTATTTATACAGAGACGCGTACAAAACTGGATGAGGAGATCGAGAAATCACTTATTACTAATCGCTCTTTTGATCCTAGTGTTCTCAAGGGTCCGAAGGCCCTACTAAATCGCTGTTTGCACTGTCAAGTAGGTTTTTTTTTCAAAAATTCGTTTTTTAGACTAATTTAATCCTAACTGAAGAAGGACTTCCATACTGTGTTCTCTGTGGAGATGCTGATAAAATTCATTTGAAAAAATCTAAAACAATGTGGGACGATCTCCCAATTGAAGTTAAAATCAATTCTATCAAGACACAACACCCCTTGATAGAATCGATAGCATCTGAAACGACTGACTTGCCGGCTAAAAGGCTAAACCAGAGACCCGATATGATATCTGGATACCTTTTCAAAGGATGGCGAATGGGAGAAAAATGTTGTATTGTTTGTAATGTATGTCCACTTTTATCGAATCGTTTGAATAGCCGTTTAGATGCAGCAGTGAACAATGTTTTTAGAATAACTAGATTGTAGCAGAATATGACGCCTAGTATAACTAAAAGGAAGGCGAAATTGTTGTCCGGAAGGAGTTGAAGGCGAGGTTAAGGTCATCTGAATTGAACTTATTGAATGATTTAAGAGAGTAGTAGAGGGAAAACTGAGGATTATAGATTATCTAATTGGGTCAAGCTGACTCAGTGTTTGACACTTTCTGGTGTCAACGTAATTTATTCAAGTGAGGTAGTAAGATGTCTTAAGTAATGAGTCGCTAACTCACAACGAGATGATGTGATTGGAATTCAGTCTGGATATTTACCCTCCAGATCTATTTCTCGTGAAAGCAGTTTTTATTGTTTCTGCAAAATTGTAACTTTTAAACGGGGAGCATCTTAAAAGATAAATGAAAAGCAGAAGAGGAATGGATCGAGTCTAAGTTGAAAACACTCTACTGAGCTCATTCATATGGATTCATAAGTTTTTCTTCAGAAGATCTAATCTCCCTAAGTTCTTGAATGATTACTTTTATTCACTGTGTTTGGGACTTATTGATCGGGCATGCCATCTTGATGCGTCTGTCTTTTAACTACAAACTACTGTTATGCATTATGATACAATCAAGTTCTTAAATATGTACAAATTGATGCTCTTCTGCCATTCTTTAGGTGCTTATTGTTTTTACGTCCTTCAGGCTGTAATGTTTTCAAGCCCAGGTGGAGATGTGCGTTGTATTTTCTGCAATGAGGTTGACAAAAAGGAGAAGCAGGCATCTGCGAAAATGCCGAAGAACATTTCAGCAGAAGCTTTCACAGAAAGGGAAAGACAGTGTCAGCGATCAGACGACATCTCTCAGATAATGGGCCAATATCTGCTCAGAGGGTGGCGAATGTTGGATAAGTGCTGTTCTACCTGTGATGTAAGTTAATTTGTATATAAATATACCCTTTGAGTTTCTCTTTTGTGAAGGTAATTGGTCATTTGAGGTGCCAGTGCTAGTCTGATAAGTCAGAGGTCACGATATCAGTGCATATTGGTGATTTGGATGGCTAGCAGTACTAGTTAACAGGTAGGATGATAGAATACTTGTTTCTTATAAGGGCAACTCTGGAATACCTTCCCTCTAGACATGTTTATTTTTGCGAACGCTTTCCATAGTGGGCTTGGGATATTTAAATAAGTCAAAGATGCAAGCCCTCACTTTAGTATTTACTGTTTTACATCAATGGTTTAAGCAGTGAAAATGAATTTTTTGTAAGTCACAGGCCATGAGTTCTATTCTTTTCGGTAGATACCCTGTGAACGGAATGACTAAACGCCCTGGTTACTATGGCCTGGGTAGAGTGGCGGTTTCCATTTAGAAAGACTCTTCTCAATACACTTTTCGAAAATGGGAAGCCGTGATATAGTTTGCATTCCAAAAGTGTAGAGATTTGTTGCCATTTTATCTTTTTAGATTTAGCCTTATTCATCTATTACCGCTAGGTCAATGATGGTTTTAATTCTAGCCACTCACCCAGTCCTGAGATTCTATGAAGGGAGAAGAGATTGAACCGCAGATTGTATAGATGATCGGGGACGAGGAATTCAGCTATTTGGGTCTTTATTCATAAAGAACGGGGCTGTCTAAAAGTTGATAGCATTGTCTGAGAAAGTCACCAACCACCGTAAAGGTATCATCAACCCTATCAACGATAATTACCATTATCTTGAGCACTACCTGCGTATGTCGTGTTCTCATCGACTTCTATGATTAAATGATAGTTTAGAACTGCAACCCTCGGATTAATAGGGATATATTTCCTTTCGTTCTATCCATACCATGAACCGATTCTTGAATAAATACAGTTACGCTAATATTCTTGAATACATAGCGATATAGTCACTTTAAGTGGTGGATATTTCCTATTTCAGGTTGCAGTGATAACTACTGTAAGTTGCCTGACCAGAATGGGAGTTTGACGGAGATAAGTTACACAATGTAATGGGATGCAAGTGCCTGATGAACGTCAATAGTGGGAGAGAGGAGGAAGGGAGCACGAATATAGCAGATGTCCCACACAACTTGTGTGCACTTGGTCCCTTATTTAGACTCCGTGATTCTTCTTTCGAGCAGGGAGGAGGCACTCATAAATATTAGAAGCTAATCGGTCCTTCTAATTGACTCTTGCCTGTCATGACGGCCTCCATACATGTCGCTGGTGCTACTTTATAAGCCTTAAGCGAATTAGATGTAGGTTAGCTACCTTGCTGCTAGCAATCTACTACATGCCTGCACGTAAAGTAGATCAATGGAGAAACCAAACTGGGGGCTATATTAGGCTACATGATTAACAGTCGCTGTCGCTAGTGGTGGAAATTGGCTTGTTTGGGAGAAAATGGTTGCCTGCTCTCACAATTTGCGATCTTTGGGCTTCTTGGTCCTTATTTCCATCTTTCATACATGTTACAGACTATGCTATTTCATATTTACTTGCCTTATCTATATAATATATATATCTTAGTAAAGATCTAAATAAAGGTATACCACGCTACCTACAGTTTGATGGGAATTTAATTATATGATTCCAACAAACAAAGCTCAAAGCCACGGAGTTTATGTTTTGTGTCGGGATGAGGAATTCCCGCAGGTTTTCGCTAAGCCGTCTATCGTCGTTTTCATTATGCGGGTGCACGTCACTCCTGACAGCTTGACAATTAAAACGGAAAAAGGACCGTCATGTGTTCGGTGGTATCTCCATGTTTGAACGTCATTAATATGAAAACGACATATTTTCACATATATTAATCTTTAGTAAATTAACGGTGTCTTGGACTGACTTCTATCTTATCTCTCTATAGGTTGAGTCAATTGACTAACTTAGCAATATCTGGTGGAATTCTAGGTCACAACGGCAAAAAAACCGGCCTTGCAAAATGAAGCCTACTGGATCCATTTTTTTGTGATCTAATTGCGTCATTTTTTTGTGTCTTTCAGACAATTTTGATGTTAAATCGAGAAGGCAAACAGTATTGCATCGGCTGTAGTGAAGTTGACAATAAGGATAAGCAAGAACTTGAACCAAAATCTATGCAGAATCAACCCAACAACGGCGAAACTACTAAGCAAACACAACATCAACCAATTGTTGATTACTCTAAATTCCTAAGAACCATGAAATATGATGCCAGTTTGAGTGAAACTCAATCCACTATAATGAATGCCATCCATACATGTTCCCAACGCGTCATCTGTTCCTCCTTGCCTATGGATGCCGAACGATATGCCAACGCTGCCAAATTCCTTTCTGAAGCCCTCCTTAATGTTCAAAAGTTTTCGTCTACGTAAATTGTAACATTATTGGTATTATTTTTGTGAATACCCATTAAATATAAAATATGGTCTACCTAAGTTGTTTTTTATAGTGGAAAGCAGTACACGGTATGTATAATGTAGAGAAATCATTGTTTCAAAAGGAGATGTGTACAGTAGGGAGAGAAAGAGGATTGAAAGTTTTACTGATAACGGGGATAGTTTGGATGTTGTTGATTCCGGGTTTGTTGCTGGTAACTTCCCCTTATATTTGGATGCTGAAATGGAAAGAAAAGAGGAAAAGGACGCAGTGGATTATTATCTGAGTAAACTAACTATTGTATGCACTCCCTCAAAAAGTAACCAAAACACAAACGACAAAACCAAGCCTTAGATCAGCGCATTGAAAGAAAGTAACTTCGTCTGGCATAGTACTCACTCAATTCAGGTCTCCGGTTTGTAAAATTTGTAACAATACACGGCAAATAAAACTTTATAGTTCGTCCGTATTGTAGTAAACAAACTACCGGGACTCGATTTGTACAAACTTTAAATCTTTGTCTCAAAAAGAGGAAAGAAATGAGTACCAAGTTAAATGTATTGAAGGTAAGACAGAGAATTACGCTTATACATGTATAGCAGCTAAGACTCTACCATAGAGAAAGACCCAACTACACAAACTCCGCCATCACACAATAGGAAAGGAAGAAGAAGCAATGACTAAGTAGCATAGCAAAGTTCAAAATAAAGGTATAAGGAAGCGGGGAAATGGAGTTGTGTGCAGGACGAAGTTAAGGAGATAGGAAACAGGCAAAAAACAATAAGTAAATCAAGTCACTACAAATGCATGAATTGGAGCCACACATCACTGTTTGTATATCACTTATTTGTAGCGAAACAGTTAAGAAATCGAGAGGATAAGATTGACGCAAAAGTCCGCTTGCATACAGTAAGAAAATCGATACGAAAACACAGACGGATCTGTATTTATTGAGAACACATTCAGAAACGAGATTGAATATAAATAAAGTCTACCCAAATGGGGATGCTAATGTATATTGCAAAATTACATCAAGAATTTACATTGCTGTACCAAATTATCATTCTGTGCAACTAAGAAAAAGGAAGTGGTGCCACTAATCAATTTCCTAATCTAGTGTGATTCCAGATATACGGTTTTTTTCTACCAGATAAATTAAAACTGGTTTTTGAATACATAGAAACAAGCATATAACATTGTATATCTACATTCGCGAAAAGCCGGCATTCAATGCGCTTTTCAACTCAAGAACGCTAAATCAAACTTGAAGATTTTACATATTTTAAGCCAAGGTCCTCAATATCATTAATTTGCAGGACTAAAACTGTCAAACTTCACTCTTTTCTTCAAATGTGTCTAATGTTGACAGCTATATATAATCTTCATCCAACTTACATTTTGTATACGGACTTTAAATCTGATATTTTAAGAATAAACGGTCAAACGAGGGTAAATAACATTGAGTAACACAGTGAACAAATGGGAAGAAATTACCAACCGCTTCCGCCATGAGTGTTATATAGACACGTGTATGCCCATGCTATCTTCAAACCTAAATAGATTCACTAATACTGCTCGAGTTAAATGCTGGATATCTAGATGAGCTAGTTTTATATTATGGTCTCCAGGTGGATTTCGTCTGTCATATCAAGGAGAAATGTCTTATCAAAAGTTTTAGACCACTTAGAAAAAGCTATAGTCGTCAATCCTCAACTGGAGACATCAGGATCGATGAATAAACGTGTGGTCCTTTGAACTATTTCACTTATGCAAATGACTTGACTTGTTCCTTTAGTATATTAGGCTGGTCCATATGACTTCTAGCCTAATCAATTTGAAAACAAAAAGTAAAACAGTTGAGCGCCAAATGAAAATAACCAGATGATAACAAAACACTTTTGAAACTCGGAACAGGTTAATTTGATTCTCACGATTGGCCGATCAAACCAATGATCATAGTTTACGAAATCTTCACTTAATTGGAAAGTCAGACTGCATTCATTTGTCAGAGGAGGAGGCATCATTTCAAAAAGATCACCCATTTCCATTGAATATGACTCTTCGTAATCGGGGCTCTTGTATTCACAACCGGAAAAACCATGAGAAGTATTAGCATTTACATTTGTTAGACAAAATTGGATCATAACTTTCGTAAATGAACCATCAAAAGTCCTAAAATAATGCAACAAAAACCATCAAATGAAGTTCAACTTTAAGCTGTTGAAGGAAGATTTTTTTTGCAACACTCATCTTGGGTATTTTAGAGCCTCCAATGAGAAAATTGTATTTAATTGTCCCTTTTTGATCACTTTTAACCATGCCATTCACTGACTATCTCGTGACCTCCGATCCGAAGGACGTACACGTCGAACATTAAGTCATCAAATTGAATAACTAAGCCATTACTCACAAGTCCATTGATGAAAGCATTTTCCAGCAAAAATTACCATTACCAAGTCTCGAAACTCGAATTCTGCCACCTCCCATTATTAGCTAATTTAACCACTCCCTCACCGATTGTACGCTGATGAACATCAATCTCGTAACCTCCGGCTTCACAGACGAGCACGTTAACTGCTGCGCAATCGGTGCGCTAAAGCGCAAATGCTTTCCAGAACCGTTTTTAGAGAGAGGGAAGCCAAGGTGGAACCATTTGGCCTTACCCTTTTGGACATGCATTGATAAGAACGTTAATCATTCAAAACACAGAATATGCATAGGTAGGTTTCGACTTCACGATAATGTGCTGCAATGACCGGGTGCGTATTTGACTTACAAAAAGTATGGGTTTGAAATCTACCCACTGTTTGAATTGAATGTTCAAATAGTTCCCCAATAAGAAAGACAATACTATTATTAGGAGTTAACGTTCTTATTAAAAACAAAACTAACCGCTGATCTTTTAAAATATGGCGAAAACAACAAACTACAGCAAACCAAACCAAGGTGAGCAAAAATTATTGAAAAAGAGGGAAAAACAGGCATACACGAAAACTCACAAACTGCAAAAATAACCCAAACACAGTCTTACCGCATAAGGCTGATGAATAGTGCTTTCTTGAGGGAAATACTGATAACAAGAGAGATCAAAATATGGTCGAATATTTTTTGAAGCGCAGTAAAGCACAATAAGCAGCAATGAGGCAAATTAATCAATAAAATTTAATTTAACCCTAAAGTGCACATACAGACACATTTAGAAAACACATAAGGGGGAGGAAAAAGCCAAGAAAAACCAACTAACAAACAACAAAAAGGTGGTATATCTACTGAATTTGAAATCAGTGATCGAATCAGAAAAAAAGGGATCAAATTCATTAACTTGTCTTACCGTGGGTTGACCATGACCAGCCTGAGGAGCGTAATACTATACACAGAGGAGAAAAAGAAATCAAAGTCCAAAGTTCCCACTCAAATTTTGATAAGTAGAACGAATTTTAAGCTACTGAAATGAAATTAAACAGGTGAGAGAGTGAGCTTACCATGGGAGGTTGAACTTGGGCAGAGGGATAGTGTGGAACTGTGTGCTGTTGATTTGGGGGAGGAGGACCTTGTTGCTGGGGTACCTTAGCTTGCTGTTGAGGAGCCTGTGGAGGTGGAGGCTGCTGCTGAGCTACCGCACCGCCTTTTGCTCCACCTTGTTGTTGTTTATTGTCGTCCTGGTCGTCATCAGTAATAAACTCACGTTTGGGATAGGGGATCGGCATTCCACCAAACACGCTGCACAAATCAAGGGAGATTATGCTAACAACTAGTCTTTTCTATGTGAGCCACTTGATGGATAAGTAAATAAAATAGCCATTCTCTTTGAATAAGGAACGAGAACTGGACGTACCAAAAGCTGTATATTCCAATTATGTTATATATAAATATGAAGTAAAAATGGAAAACCTGATTATTTCATACTAATGCGCAGTTGTCATAACTAGCACCTGGCAAGAAACAAGAGCAAGTGATATGTCACTCACAATATTTGTGGCGATCCTCGAATTGGTAAGACTTGTATCTCGTCTTAAGCCTAGAACTCAGAGTTTGTCCTAGAAACTCCCCTTAGTTTTTTTGGTTGTCTATTAAAACTATGTGAAAAAGATGCCTTCAAGGCCTTTTTGTAAATAAATAGAATATACGTATTCAGATACTTGCCAGCCTTCTGACATGGGGTGGTTGAATGTGCTACCATCCCAGATATAATATTTAATAGCTTATTACTGGGAGGCATCCTAAAACCAGTAAAAGCTCTAATCATGTTCTTCGGCATAAGAGGAATAACTAATTCACACAAATTAGTAAAAAAAAATAGTTACGCCGACGGAAAACATACTCTTCATTAGGTTTATCTCCCGTTCTGAAGTAATCGTGTTGTAAAGCTTCTTCTGCAGAAGGTCGTTTGGTTGGATCCATAGTGAGCAACGATTTAAGCTATTGAAAGCGAGATGAAGAAACGAATCACAAATTGGAGTTTTACAACAGCAGCTTGAATTACAGAATTAAGATCTACTCACGAGAGAAATTTCATTCTGACCCATGTGAACCTTCTTTTCCATCAGGTATCCCTCGAGATAATACTTTCCATAGGCCTTCCGGGTTATTGAATCGCGACTTAACTGAGGATAGTCCGGCATAGTCCGCATCTCGGGCCATGTCTCCTCTTCACAGAAACCAAAAGCATGGTGATTTAATTCATTAATACTGAAATAGATGCTAATAAAACCAAAGTAGGGTAGATACATGATACTATGTAGACAAAGCCATGAAATAGTAATCAAAAATGGGTATGTAAAATGAGGGAAAATAAATATAGATTCAAATGATATGGATATAAAGGAATTGAGTCCAACCCTCTCATAGTGTTAAAAGATACTGAGAATGAGAAAAGGTATCAAAACCCTATTTCAAGTCCTAAGAAGGCAAAGTTGTTTGAAAGGCAATATATCAAAATTTCATCCTCAACTTTGACATCAGATTTAATGGAAATCTCCTCAAAGAGTCTTTTAAAAAAAGGAACACCACACATTCTTCTGAGTAGCGGAGTAAAACCACCTACCATGTGGAATAAATCTTCCTACTCTCCCCAAACTATATACTTAAACCTACGCATTTTTTTGTCCGAATGGTATAATCCACATCACTTTTTATACAAAAACTGACATAATATTAATACACAAACGATGCGCCCATTTGTACAAATTATCATATAACATACACTATCCTAAAAGCTGAATGCTCACATAACTGGACTTCTTAATATAAGAACTAATTTAAGTTATCTTTCTTAAAGAAATCATTTGAGTAAGATATAAACTAAGATCTGCACATAATCACACATATATTTATTTAAAAGTTAAAAACTAAGAGTACTCCTAAAAGAAATATTCGTGCAAACCAAAACAGTGATATTGGATTGGAAATTTACAGGAAATGAGTATAACAAACCGCTAAACCAAGTCTTTGAATTCCATAAATTAAAAAATTTTCGCTGAACTGAACCATATCAATCCATTAAAGAAGTGGAAAGGACGAAGCCAGATATCAACAATAACTCTGATAAAACCCATAAGCAACTAAGCTGATGGCCTATAAGAGACTGAACAAAGGCTAGTTTATTTAAGACAACGTCGACAAAGACTATACGACACTAAATTTTGACGAATATATGAATTTACCTAGTTAAATCTCCGTTGTTTGATAATTACACTGGAAATCAGAACGATGAAGCATTAAACGTAATAAACAATACTTCCGGAATCATATAGTAATAATGGAACAGATTCTATACGACATGTATTATATATCACATGGTAAAATAAATATAATTTGTATAGGTCAGTAAGAAGTGCTAGACTTACCCGAAGGATAGCCCATAACTCGAAAGATCCTCTCCAACTGTTCCTTATGATACGGTGTGCTGGTCTTGATATCCTCTTGTCGACAATGGAAAATTGGTTCATAGGTTAAGAGTTCAGCAAATATGCATCCAATAGCCCATACATCAATCGCTTTGTTATAATGTCGAGCACCTAATAACAACTCCGGTGCACGATACCAGAAAGTAACAACAACGGGATCTAAATCCGCGAGAGGTTTGAGAGGAGAATAGAAGATCCTAGAAAACCCCAAATCGCCAATCTTGACACAACCGCGTTCAGGCCCCTCACCCATGACGACAATATTTGCCGGTTTCTAGATGAAAACGATCATTATCGAAAATCAGTCAATAACTTACCAAGTCACGATGGAGAACCCAGCATGAGTGAATGTAGTGGATTCCATTTAAAATCTGATACATAAGACTCTTCACCATATTCTGAGAAACAGCAAAAAAGGATTTGTTGGCTTTTGCCGTTCGATGGAATTTGATAATATGCCAGAGATCGTACTCAGCATAATCGAAGAGGAGCCATATCTTTCGAGTGGTGTGGTTGAGAAATATTCGATGCAGTGTCATGACATTTCGATGTTTTAACTCTCTCAAGAGCTGGAAAAAGTTGAAATAGGTAAAAAGGAGAAACCTACTCCAATTTCACGACAGGAAGACATTGAGAGACCAGTGCCTTCAATCTGTTTGAGAGCGTACTCTCTTTCATCTGAACCGTCTTTCCGCTTTGCTTTGAATACACTGCCGTAGGTACCACGACCGACTTTGCAGCCTTCAAAGTTAAATATATCCTCAACGCGTTCACGTTTTGCATCTAATTCGCGTTTGAAGTTGATATCTACCATTTTATCCTGTAAATGATTAAATAAGTAAGAATAAATGAAGTACGCTATTAATGAATTTACGACGCATAACATAACTATAGCATTAAAACCGCAAACTAAATAATGAATCTGAGGGCTAAAATCAAATTTAGACTTATAATTTTTCACATTTAGGCGCGATATTAACCAATGTAACTTATATTTAATACCTGGAATTATAAATTAGAACAGTCGTCTCTCACCAAAATTTATTTAGTGCGACAAAAGTAGACAAACGATTCTCAAGGTTGTTAAAGGTCGAGTTATAATAGGCTTAATACGAAGTTTTTAATTGACCATCTACGAAGCAGAATATTATAGCATTTGTTATAATGGCATATATTAATAATTTTGTCTTGATTAAAATTCTCTCCTAAGAATATGATCATGACAAAGACCTTTATTTTTATGTACTTTGCCATCGAATAGGCTAAACCCCTGGTTACCTTTCAGGACGTCAAAAGTACCAGTGTCGTTTATTATCCATTTGGTTTAAAGGTTTAAACATTAAAGGTTTGGTTTAAATGTTCAATAGCACACTATCTTCTCAACTTAATTATCTGTGATGTTTAATATACCTTTCATCACACTTGTGGGCTTTTTCTGTTATTTCTCCTTCTTTGGATATTTAAAGAAACACTACCTTATTCATTATTTCTACAAATTAAGTTACGCCCTAAATTGTATTCTTGAAGCATCATACGCCAATTCACAAACATTCTCCAATAACGCAAATATTTTTGGAAGATAAATCCACAGAACTATTTGTGTATCTATCAAAAGATGTCAAAGCCAATTTAGGAACACGAATAAGTGGTTTTACTAATGATGATAGATATTTTTCAATCATTAATAATTCACTTCGATCTTTTTTATTATAGATAGTGATGTAAATTCTAAAAATTCGTTAGATAAGCATATCACTTTTCTTGTGACATAGCTGTCTGCCAGTCGTTATTCGGTTTAAATGTATTTTTGAATAACAGGAACTTATCTAAACGAATCCAATAATGCTCCCCGTTTTATTGTAATTTGGATTGGTAATTTCAGTGATATCAAGGTCAGATTTATAGATGTTGACACGAGACCATGATCTATAAGAAAAATAATATAGTGAAAAGTCGGAACATTGTAATAATGGCATGGCAAATGATATCTAGATTTATTCTTAATTATTTTCGTCCTGGTAAAAATAATTATAGATGATATAAATTGAATTTTAAATTTCAATTTCATTTACGTCAAAACATACATTTCATTAAATTATTTGTTAGAAATAATATCTTATTGGCAATTTTTCATCTTTGTTTGGAATTGGAGAACAAAGAATGTGTTCCGGTTCCAGTATAAACAACCAAGAATTAGCGTATTCAGTTAGAAGACGTTGTTGTCGTCACTTTGTTGAAATATTATAATAATATGTATTTTTGCCTTAAGATTCAGAAAATTATTTATTCAGACTTGAATTTGACAAGTAATTTATATTCATCACCGTTATAATCTTTTCTTCTCTGTGGGATACCGTAACTGACTCAGATTATCCATAAAATGGTACCAGCTACAGATACAGTCCTGCTACCCCAAAATACGAAATGACTCAAACCACCACGTCAAAGTAAGACTTTCGTATCGACAGGTATATATATATATATATATATATGTATGTATACTATGAGGAATTTGCAGTAGTAATGTAAATAAATTCATTATAATGAAAGAGACTTAAAAGGTGCAGATTAAAGAATGTTGCATAAAAATTATTTTGGAAGAAAATATTATTTTCTTATACGTAACAATAAACATTTAAGTCATGAAGCTAATACCATTTAATTACCATCGATTCAGAGTGATATGAAATCGGCTGACGTTAACAATAGAATCCACATTGAAGTTTGGTGTGTACATAGGGACTCGCAGAGGAGCCACTCAATACGCAGAGATATCAATGATTGAATAAAATCGATGACTAGGGAAGAAATATTTGAGTACAAACTTAATATTTTTATCAATAAAGTTGGTGGCTTTCCCGGCTACTTCCAAATTGTTCCAGTAACTTGATCTATTCCTTTGCCGCGACCTTGATTTACATTATAACAGAAACCAATAAGGGCACGCTGATGTATGTGAGGATCTCAAAAGTACTCAGTTTTTCCATACGTGATTTATATATGCATGCGGTGAGGCCATCACACAATCGAGTAACTGGTGCTTGGATTACTCTAACTATCAACTGATGATTAGTGTTTATAATCACTTCATCAAATGATTAAAAGACCATTTGGAACAAAATACTCAACTAGTTTATTTTTTCGGTTACCTCCGTACTTCTTCACCTCTCCCTCACTTCGTCTCTTAAGTCTACTCAGCTCCCAGCTTTAAAATATCTGGGAAAAGTTATTATCCACTTGATAAGCTTCTGATATGCTGTGTGGCATAGTACGACTATTTTTTGCTTGAACTACGGTCTAATTTCCATACCAAACCTTTTAACGTCGAGTGTGTTATAAAAATTGCAAAAATATGCCTATTTTTCAATCATCGATAATAATTTTGAAAAGATTGCATATTCGTTTCATATATCGTGAAATGATATGCAAATACAGATAACAGTTTTGAATAGATGGTGGAGAGTTATACTACCTGAAATTCCACTTCCATTATAGGGGTTTAATAGGCCCCAAAAAGTTTGCAAAATATGACTGGGAAAACAAAGATAGATACCATTCCTATCACCAGATATGTATTTGGTTGAAAGATTAAAAAAGATACAAATCATAAGTAAAGATATTATCAGCATGCCACGCAATAAGATAAGAGAGGGAACAGTGAAAAGTAATTAAATAACATTAGAAACACGGACGGGTAGTGTATTAAGCAGAAAGTAAGAAGGCAAAGTGAATGGACTTGAATTGTGGATCACATTTCCCATTAAATGTCAGAGAAAGCAAAGTCACGCATAAGAGAATCAGTTTTCTGTTCACGAAACGCTGCATCTTTGAGCTGGCGTAATTGTTGCTCAAGCATTGTCCATTCATCACCCCGGGGTAATGCGATTTTCTAAGTGAAAAAGACGGCAGTTTCTTCAGGACAGTTTTAAATCGCTTTGTGAGAACAAAAATATTATAAATCGATTTTAATAAAAATAGAGAAAGACTAAGATATATTCATTCGTTCCTTTCGCTTAAAAAAAGAGATTCACATAATAATAATTATAGGAGAAATATCAGTTTTCAAGGATTTAACATGAAAGAAACTGAACGACTTTACGAATTAATAAGACTATCTTATCATAAAAGATATCATAACGTTACAACGTTATGCCTGTAACAATGCCTGCAAGAACATTTTCTTAATAAAACCAAGTTTCATTAAATAACTAAACAACAAAATGCAAATTAATTTATAAAATGATCAAATTCGATTTATTCACCATGAAAAATAAAATGCTTAAAACCCATCAGGAATGAAATTCACAATTTTAATTTTTTCAGAAATTATATCAACAAAACTCTTTCAATTGATAAACTGGTTGAGCGTATAGTAAGTTCTATTCTAACTTTCATAAGGGTTAAATTTTGCCGAATGTAAATACTTACAGATAATACACGAAAATTAAATTTACTTCCACATGAATTTAAGACACGAAAGTTGTTAAAACACATTACAATTAGGAGCCGAACATCTAGTTAGATTAAGTTTTGGTCTATAAAGGTCAATATAAATGAAGATTACTTAAATACGATTATTGGATAAAACATAGACGCGAAGGAATATGCATCAATCACTCCTTCTCTACAAAAATTATCCTAGGGCAAATCAATACATATCCACTCCCGGATATTTCTTAATTCCAGGTTCGAGGTAAATGGAAAATGATATTGCTATTTTAGCGGAAGAAGCAAGGAGCAAATGATTAAAAAGCCGCGGTTCAAACAATTTTCCAAATTTTTTTATATTAAATAATTTAGCCCAGTTATTAAGCAATGGAAACAAATATAAAAGCTTTTGAGGAAAATGGGAACTAATAATCCCTAGTAGCGTAAATCAAACGCATCAGATTTGAATGTCATGCTCACGACAGGAGATTATAAAATGATTCCATAATAAATAGTAACTTCTGTCAGTGATTCATTCGAATCAGAATTAATATAAAATAGGAAGATAATCATTGGAACTAAGCATGATCGTGTAGTGCCCTGATAGCAGATCCTCATTATGAGTCTTCGTCTTCATTTGCAATCCGAATACGTTACCACTGAGGAATTGTGCTGTATCTAAAACACTGATACCCCAGCCCCGAAAGAAGGATGCCATCGCGAAAACTTATTACAGCTCAATGATTATGAATATGTACAGCGCATATAACAGTTCAGTTAGTTTATATAAACAATATAAAGGTTTAGTGTTTTAATAAAATGGGAAGAAAATACAAAATAAAAATTTGTCAGTGAAGTATATTTAATAATTTTTCGAATAGATTCTACTTAGCAAATTGGCATTAGGCCAAGACAGAAACCTCATGATCAAGCGGACCAACGTAGACCCACAGTAGACAAAGGAGAAGCTAGAACTCGAGTTATACTCGATTACAGTCCCATGTCCCTGGAGACGGAGGTAGCCCTTGTGACAAGATGGTTGCTTTCTCACACTCTTGTACTCCCTAATACCTCTTAATGTGCTCTTATATATTTTTACTCTCGCAGACGTTTACATTTATCCACAAGATGCTCTATCATAAATTCTCATTCAGACCATGCTTCCTACAAATAATAAATTAAAATTTATTTAGTTTCCCATACATGTGCTATTCTCCTCTTACTCCCACAGATTGTTTGACCATTGTTAGGCTATCGTTTAACTGGTGTTTCATACTAATTGAAACTAAATAAGTGATATTTATGGAAGGGTTTTGAAAAAAAATTTTACCATCTAGTCAAATAAATCCCAAGTTGGAATAAATAGCACCTATCACTTTGTCCAATGAATGAATATCATTACGATAAACAATGTAGCAACATATAAAACCTAAAAAAATCTTGTTAATATAACAGGAAAAAATATAATTAGCTTTGAAAGAGGTGAGTAGATAGTAGAGAAAAAAACTTACATCATTAATGGCAAAAATTCGAGTTCGTCCACTGTCATCGCCGACGGCAATATGGGAGCCCTTCTTTTCAAATTTGCAACAGTTGGGGGCAGCTTCATTGCTCAGTACTGTTGAGGCTGTTGGAATCTAATAATTTATCAAGAGGATAACTTTAAATGAATCCATTAATAGGCAAAAGATACATCCACTCATTATTCTAATGCATATGCATGCTTTTAATGTAACGGACTATTCAAGACCGTCATTCTGGCATTAATAGGTGCCCAGTGAAGCAAATTATTTTGGCCAGGTAGAAAAAAGACTGAAGATCCATAAGTCAAACTACGGCCTAATTATTATTATTGAAATTCAAATGATTATATGGCTCTGGATACCCGAGGTTGATCAGTTGCCTGATGAACTAGTAACGTAGTAGTAATGAGACCTCATCTCCTGGCACGAGCATGAATTACAACAATCGAAAAAAACCCAGTGCTCAATGGATATAATAAATAAAGAATAGATAATATTGTTATTTCGGCACTATCTAATTAAGCTCACATTCAACCATTACACTTTTCTTTGATTAAAGAGTACCAATGGAGGGAAGAGCATTATTCTTTCCAAATGAATAACATCCCAAACAGTAAGAAAATTCGTAAACAGGTCAGTAGTTGATTAACCAGTCACTACTGACCAATCAATTTAATGTTTTCTTCATAAGTGCTAATCATTGAGTCGATCTGCAGCAGCTATGTCTATACTATTGTGTTAGCCATTAATGAATAATTTGTAATAGGTGATACAGAAACCTCCGATTAAGAACATAATTTTTAAATTAGATATTAAACATCACCTGTTCAATTATTCGAAGCACAAATCAGATTAATAAAATTAAAGAAATACTCTACTAACCAGTCATTCGACTAGCATATTTTTTAAACACGCTCTTTCGAGATCATTACGTAACCCTTACCCGCCAACTTTTACTGTCCCCATTGTCTGAAAGTAGCAATATGCTAAACATTTTTCACTTTCCCCTTTACTTTAATTGAATTCCCTCGCCTATTGCCCTTATAATGGTAGATGCTGTGGTCACCTAAAGGTAATATTTCCTTAAAAAAGTCCATTTATTTGGCTTTAATTCTTCGAAAAAGTAGCGTTCTAGAAATATAATATAATAATAAAACGGAAGTCACTAATTATGATTATAATTGACTCTGTTTAATATAAAATTATGATCTAAAGTATAAAGCTGCTTATTTATTCAAATCTCTATTATCCTAATTACAATTAGCCTCTAAATCGTACTGTCAATTAAAGACAAATTTGTCTCACTGGGGTACGAAAAGCGAACTTTGTCATGGATACGGTGACAAAAAAATTATATAAGAGGGAATCTACCTTTTTCTCTGAAATTTGGCTAATAATTAGGTAAAGAATAAAGTTCCATTTGCTTTCCGCAATTTTTTCTTAAATTATAAGATATATTTTGAAGAATTTTTTTATAATCAAATTATTGCCGCTTATCCTGGATCTCTTAAAAAGGCATTCCGGTTATTTACCAAATTTAATTTGATGAAAATTTGATCTGAAATCAACAAATAATATTGTAACACAATACATATTTTAAAAAGTTTATTATATATAGAATTTAATGGATGGAGGAGGCCCTAGTTAAAGGCTAAAGTATATTTTCATTCAATGGCTAATAAACTAATCACTAGATTCTAGGGTAATTCATATTCACTTAAAAGTTATATTTAAAGATGCCTCCATTAATAGAGTTTAACTTGACTTAATCCTAGTGAGTTATGCTAGGCTAAAACACTAGGTGACATTAAGAGACATGTATCAAGATGACTTGCAAACGACTCAATTAAACTAACTGTTCAGTAAGTTCTAAACATTACAAATATAAACTCACTTGGAAACCAAAAATCTGGAGCTTTAAATGTCGGAACATAACAAAACACAGCGAACTATACCAAACGAGTATAAAGCGAACAACCTGATGAATCCTTAAAACTCTTTTAACCTATTGCGTTTATCCTCTACTTCTATTCAACCTCTCTTCCTTCAGTCTTTATTAGACTTGATTGCTGGTACTAGTGTTTAGATTATTTATTCAATAGCAATTTCTGTTAAAGTATCTACTCCTAGCTTTAATGAAATGTATTTTTAATTAAGAGCTAACCAATACTCAAAATTCTAACTAACCTCACTATTCATATTAAGATTCCAGATATCAAGCTGACCACTGAGGTCAACTGTTGCAAACAGAGCAGGATGCGAGGGTGACCAATCACAATTGAGGATGTAATCACTGCGCTCCTCGAAGGAGACAAGTGGAAGACGTTCATTTCGCGACCAGAGCTTCGCTGTGCAGTCCATTGAAGTTGTCAGGTAGATGTTTCTATCGTTCAGGGGGTCCTCTGCGTTCGGTACTGCAATGGCCGTCACTGGAGCTTGATGATGACCTTCAAATTGAATGTTCACTCCAGGTTCACTGCAAATAGATTGAAGCAAAAGTTAATTCAAGTAATGTTAACCCAAGCCCGTATTGAAAAAATCGGTTATATACCATCGTTGAAGATTGCAAGATATAATGGGGACCTCCCTTCACATACAGGTCATTTTTATTCTATATGAACAGATATTTGCTTAATTTAAGCCATACATTTCAGGGTTTGAAAAATCGATATTCAGTTTAGCATGTTTACTATTCACGACATGGATTGAAGAGAGAGTAAAAATGAATGTGTCCATCTTTAACAAACAAGAGGGTCGTATTTCGTTTGATTTATGGATTATTCATGTTGGAATATTCTAACATTCATTGCAGAATTTGACTCCAAGATTACTGAGCGAATTCACGTCCGTAATGTTCATGTCTTATCAACCACTTGATGACCAGTTCAATACACTCATCTCTTCTAACAGACAAGAGTAACTAATTAAAGTCTGAAGACTAATCTTACTTAGTGTTCGATAATGATAAGAGAACAAAGACTAATGCTGTTGAAATTAAGTTAAATTTGAATAAATGTTAAAGGATGAGCCTTAAATATTAACCTAATCTCAGATTTAAAAGAAATGCATTGGCAAGTGCAACCACCAAATCGAAAACTAAATTGCAACTTTTTTCTTATGGGGAACTCAAATTCTGCCGTGCCATTTCTATTAGCAACACTTAATCAGTACGACCGATTATTCTGCTCCCTGGGCGTGATTGAACTCATGGTCGGAGGGACCATGAGTTCACAGACGGCTCCGAGCGCGCCGTAACTCTTTTTTACTGAGCGACCAATAAAGAGTAATCGCCTGACACTTTCAAAGTTGAGCCGAATTCTGATTAAATCTTAAAGAATAAAATCCAACATTTGAAGGAACTCTCCTTTATCTAAATCCCAGACTTCAGCAAATCCAATTGACTAACTACGGTTAACTATCTTTGTTAATAAACAGATCCGTTTATCATTTTATTAAAGAAGCCCCTGCAATAGTGAAGCAGTCTTTCACTAATCATATTCAGAATCCTGCATAAATTGTTTGACGCTCGTTTTTATTTGCCTGTCCAATTATTCAATAATGGCAAGCGTATTTTGATATTTGAAATCTACACAGCGACATTTCCAATTCAGCTAGGGAGGCTGTTTCAAGATATTTCCCAGCAATGGAATTGAGCGTATCATTGGAACGAAGTTGGAATTTATATATTGTATTTAAGAATAAAACATTTTATTTGTAATAACGTATCTATCCATACGTTCTATCACAATTAACAAACAATTTTCAACTGCATTTTAAAAGAATTAAATGAAAATAACGCAACATTTTGACTTCAAAGTAAATATTAAAAACAGTATTTCTTCAGCCTAAATAATACAAATGGGTAATAAACAGGAACTCTTATGCTTACTTCCCATTTCGTGAGCCCAAATAAACATATCCATCTTGGGCACCAATCAGGAAGCTATCATCAAAATCACGGACAAACGCCACAGACGAGGGAATCACAGTCTTTGCTTGTTTGTAAACAAGTTCCATAGTTTGAGTCGGTTGAGCAAGCATGTCCAAGCTCCAGGCGCACATTCGACCATCAGTGCCGACACTTACAAGATTATTGGCATTGTGGTCACCTGTCACCGCCAGAGCCCTGATTGGCTCCCAGTGGCCTGTGTTTCCAGCCGGACCAGTCCTCTGGATAGGAGTCTGACGATTAACTCTATACAGAAGTGGAAAATAACACTTGAACACAAAATGGGTCAATACTACCAATTAATAATTTTGGTAGCCTAACTTACCGCGTATCCCATATGACTATCTGACCAACATAAGTTCCGCCGATAATGAGATTCGGATGAAAGTCAGAGAATATCGCTGTGGTAATAGGAGCTTGGCAGGTAAATATCGAATCCGGACCAGATTCAGACTTCTTTGATTTGAGGTTCCAGAGAAGACAGACTCCATCAGCGGTCGCAGCCGCCGCATAGAGGTCGACAGGAGTCAAGGCCATTTCATCTTTCTGAACTGCAGAATAGGCTGCTAAGATGATTTCTGGATGATTGAGTGACCAGTCAAGAGCTGTTACCGCTCTTTTGGCGGTCCAGACTTCATCGAAAAAGGCACGATCTTCAATCAGCAATTGTTGGGCTTTCGCTAACCTGTTAACCAATTAAATCTCACCGGTAATCGACGCCAACCAATGATAGCTTAATTCAATTGTCTGAATCAGGTATGCTTTAACCGATAAAGGAAGTAAAACTGAAGCTGTAAGATATACGCATGAGTAATCACCGATGAACACCAGGGATATGCAAATGGAATACGCATGTATTAAGCTACATTGTGCATGCAGTTTAAACGTGTTTGAGCAAGAGGCCACCTTGAAACAGCCAATCAATGTAGAACGACAGAGCGTGTGAACGGCACTTGCTGTATAGTTAATAAAATCTACTTGGAGAAACAAAACCTAACAAAAGTTATGTTTTTAAAGATCTAAGAATGCATATTCTGTTGCAATTACAGAAAGCTTACTGATTTGTGAATCTTCGGAATTTTTAGATTATGAGGGACAGATGTGTCAGTGGTGTAGTAATATCGACCTTTTAAAATTTGGTCCAAATACTTTGATTCGATTTTAATGAGTGTGTGAAAGAGCTAACGGAAGACAGTAGCCTTTACACAAATAAGTTCAAGATTTGAGTGAGACCACAAGTACATTGAATATCCACAAGGAAGAAGAAAGAAGCACGATAGGAACTGAAATTTGAAGAACAAGGAATAAGCGTCATTGTGGTGTGTGCAAACTGGGTTGTGGCACATATCATCCACTGAGTTGGGTTCGCTATTTACATTCTTTGCTATTTATACAAGTAACCAGTGAAGAGCCGTTACGAGAAAACTTGAACCTAGCAGTGATATGGGTCAGCTTTTGCTTATTTGTCTTTGCAGAGACATAACAGATACGTTGATAATACTCGTTGGCTAATTTGCACCAGTAAAAAGGGGGATAGCCACATGAAAGTTTCTCATCTAGAAACTCATGAAAACGGCACTAATCAACCCAAATTAAGTATGGACGAGAAATTGGGTTCTCTTTATTTACTTCAGGTGTGTACAAGTGGCATAGTGGTCAAAGTGCCAAGCCAGAGATCACAAGTTCGATACTCACTAGGAAACGTTCAGTTAATAAAATAACTGCACTAGTTTAAGGAGGCATTTCAGAAAGCGAGGTTACCATAGGAGAGACCCTAAGATGATACTTCTCTACCTCAAAAAGAATATTAGAAGACAATCTCCTCAATGAAATTGAAAAGTATAATTATTCCTTAAACTGTTGGCTAATCTGCTGGACTTCGGTAATTAAGTTGCAGTAAAGAATGTAATTGGCCTAAGCAAATACCTAAAATAAAAATGGTGGATTACATTATTTTAAGCAGGACCAACTCAATGACATTCTCACTTGCTAATATGAAGACTAGAGAAACGCTAAGACTGACAATTTACAATAAAACATCGAGTTTGCTTAGTTTGCCAATGCAGACATATGGATGATTTAATGGTGTATTGAAACACAAATAAAGGGAGACTTACTCATCTTCCTTGTCCGCTCCACTATAATCGAAAAATATGTCTCTTTCATCTTCTTCTAGAGCACTTTCGACAAGTGTTGAAGTTCGGAATAAAAATTCCTGGAAGTTTTCAGATGCTTGAATATTCTCTTTATCTTCTTCAGTTAATTCTTTGACTTAATAGAGAATAAAGTCAGCACTATGATTACGAAATACGTACAAAATTAAAAATATTTCGAAATTAATATTTAACCTGATGGTCTAATGGTGGCGGCCATATCATCAATTCTAACACGTTTTTCGATATCAAAATTATTTATAATTGGTGGAACGTCCTGTTCTGTTAAAGGTTCATCTTCATCTACTAAAATAAATATATTTCAATATTTAGAAAACAGATGTTCCAAATTACCTGGAAGTAAGTCATCCCACTCCAAACTTATGAGAGCTCTGGGAATTGTTCCATTTGCACCAGAAGGCGTTTCAGGCCAAGTATCGGTAGCGATTGCTAGAAGAATTAAAAGTTAAAAAAAACTTTACATGGGGTTTCACATTTCATTTCGGCTATAGTCTGAGTCTCTTTGGAATATTGTTCCCCAATTACTGGATCGAATGAATATTCGTTAAATTCAGATATTGTGAGGGCGGGATTTTTTGGTTGGGAAAGTCTTAACAAAATATTGAAATAGGCAAATTGAACATACCTCAGGTCTAAGGCAGCTGAGCTATTTGACCTAGCCAAATCGGGAGTTAATCTATTTGGTGTAATTTTTCCATCGATTCCGATACCTAGATCACCTAAGATTTGTTCAGTGTCAACAGCTTTAACAACTGGAACGTGATGAATTTCTGTTGTCAGTTCTCCACGTTTTTTTTTAGCCTCCCTTTGTATTCTTTCTTCACGTAATGCCGCGAGTTTAGCCTTCTTTATTTCAAGTTCTTCTTTCCTGCTCAAACTAGACATAATGTAAAGTCAAGAACAAAATTTATCCAAATAGGAAGACCGTTATTATTTCAGCCAGAAATTTCCGAAAACCGACATAACGCAATTGACCTTATATTAGGTAACTTAAATAATCTTGTGAAATCAGATGTTTAATGAATAAAATTATTCTTCAATATCTACTGATAAATTTAATACTTTATTTAACTTATTTTATTTTAAATTGCTATTATCATAGGTACACTGATTATGTGACGAAAATTCCGCGGTGAATTATAAAGCATTTCCAAGAAATTTAATAAGCCGCATTTTTCTATTAAAATTACTAACTATGCTTTTGTAACTTTTCATCAAGTACTGCAGTGACGGTGATATTTGTCCATGCTTTGAATGTCCATGCTTTCGTTTACATTGCTAATACTTTATATTAAAATCGTTCTGTGTTCTTTTAGCAATATGATTTTTTCACAAATTTCTGATCATTGAAGTTGAATCATTGGGAATACGCATACTGTGGCTTGACTCCAGATTTACGTGGAAAATTTTCGGTCAGTTTTTGGATACATCGAATAGCCTCATACGAATCTTCCATTATGATGCATTTTTTGCAAATTAAAATCTCATTTCATTGTTAGCAATGCTGAAATATTCCAAAGACTTGTTCATGTGTTTATCTTTAAAGCAAATGGTTATACAGCTTATGAATGGCTGTGAATGGTGATTGAAAACGTAAAATGAAAATCACCACTTATATTTTTAGTAAAATTTGCTAAGCCTCTTCCGCTTAATCTCAACTATGTGTCATCATTTGACTGTAAATGATGAAATTACTGCTATAGCCAGTAGATGTCTATCAACACATAGCGATTAAAAATAATAAACTGGCGATAAGGTCTTCACTATAGTGTCCGCAGGCGGTACCACTGTGTGCTTGCGTGTCTGCACATAGATACCTAAACGGGCGTCTATCATCACACCGAGACTTCGAAAAGACATAACTGACGTCCATCGAAGAAACTTTTTGCCTATATAATTTACTAATTAGTAAATTAGGGTGGCTCGTTTGCCACCTCCGAATTGATCTGACGCCATGAGTGACTTGACTTATTCCATCTATTCGGTCAATGTAGTCCCGATAGATCTTTCAATGTTATTACAGACTGAAAACTAGCATATAAATTTTTTGCAGTATTGTTGCATTGACGTTTAGATTTGATGGACTATTGTTTTCTGACTTCTTATAATTTCATGAAAAATGCGAGTGGGAGAATAAATAGGGAATTAAGCAATTAAGATGAGTCTGTAATTAATGAGAGTGAATGGTTTAATATGACCATGTTTCATGACCATTGGACAACTTTCTGCATGGAATACATGATATACTGGTCTGCTATCAGTTGATTCACGATTACTGCTACTTTTTCGTTTTGATTTATTTGATATCTGAGATGACCGTCTAAAAGAACACAAATTTAGGTCTCTCCTATTTTGATCCTAATAATAATAGCTATAGATTTAAGTTCTTTAAGTCGGGTTTAGAAAAAAATTATTGAACTCCTATTTAAGCGCTGCTACAACGTGTCTCAATAAATAAATATTCAAAAATGGATAGGCCATATGAAGTATGATTTAAAACTTAGTAATCTTATATATTTCAACTTACACATGACAAACCTTTACAAAATTTCGTTATTTAATAATGTCAAGCATCATTACTAGTTATTTTGCTAAAAATGATAACAAAACGAACTTTCATAATTCACGTGTATTCCCTTCCGAGTTTTCCTACTATTGTGATAGTTAATATCTGCTATATACAGAATGAATTGGAGTGGAAGTGAAATTAAATACAACTAATATATTACTCGAATTAAATTGAATACTTGAACAGCTGAATAAAATGTAATCTTCATTGAAGTATTTTAAATATTGATCAATTCAAGGCATGATTATCACGTAGAGAGTACTTTGAATTCGCACTGTTGGTAATTCGTTCTCAAAAAGTGTTTTTTATAATATTATGCTGCATCAGTATATATAACTTACCGTCTAAAATATAATATTTATGTGTATGAATTAATATCTTTTATTTTGATATATTATGTGGGATATTTTCTCATTCAACATCTAATAATGTGGATCTAGACAGACTGCACTCTATCTGTGCATTCGAGGGCGGCTATTTCGTAATTGCGTGAATATGAAGTTGGTTAGGTATGTATTTTTCGTAATTAAACGATATACTTTCCGAAATTCAATATTTATTTTACACTTATTTTCAGATTTCTTATGAAGTTGAATCACGAGACAGTGACAATAGAGCTCAAAAATGGTACACAAGTTCATGGTACCATCGCTTGTGTCGATGTCTCCATGAATACACATTTGCGATCAGTTAAACTTACCCTGAAGAATCAAGAGACCATCAATATGGACACACTCACTGTTCGCGGCAATAACATTCGCTACTTCATTCTTCCTGACACGCTTCCTTTGGACACATTACTGATAGACGAAGGACCGACTAAGCGCAAACCCAAGAAGGAAAGCAGTAAGTTTTCGACTTTTACTTATAACTCCGTCTCTAGTTTTAAATTCGACGCGCGGTCGTCGTGGTCCCTTGGTTCGTGGAAGAGGCAGAGGCGGACCACGTGGTCGTGGACGCGGTGGTCCAATGCGTAGATAAATATGGCGTCGAATTTTTTAATCGTCCACTTTTGTACAAAAATAAAATGCCATACCATTTATAATAAAACACTTTGTTCAGCTTGTGTTGTGAACGTATACTGCAGCTATTTTTTCTTGTATTGTAAAGTCATTTAAAAACCTCATTTTTTACTATTCTTTGATGCTTTCTAGTCAATGTTTCGTTCGAGCTTTTCTTGAGCAATGTTAAGTAATTAATTTTCACATTTGGGTAGTGTTATTTTAAGCATCCTTGAGGTTAACTTGCGATTTTATTCCCTTAACGAAATGAATTAATTTCATAGTTTTCTCCGCATTTCCAGAAACTGAAACTGTCTACTACATATTAACTGAAAGGCTTTTTATGAAAATATGCATATTTTGTTCGCTGATTCATGGAGGCTTTTTTTGTATGATCATGCGTAGTTGATACGTGTTAATATTTTGGTGTTATATAGCAATTTACTGAATGAAACCTCGACGTTGTACCTCTTCAGATTATTTTATGATATATACGTATATATAGATTGATCGGAATGGATGTTAGGTGTCTGGATGTGTTCAGTTTTGAATTTTTGTCCTTTTTTAATTAATGACTAAATGAGTTTGATCTCGACGAGTGTAGTAAGATCGGATCCGCTGATTCTCATTTAGTTTGACCAAATCTAATGACAAACTACCGATCGGGGAGGCTTCAAAATTTCCTTCTGATACGGCGCAGGTGATTAATCGGAGTTGATGAGAACATGATAGGCTCATTTGTCAATGCTTAAGATGCTAGTTTTTAGGACCGATTGCGTTGAGTGTGTTCCTTACCATTCATAAATATGAGCGTTTCGTTATTCTACGTATAATTTCGTTCTTTGTAAAGTAAGAAAAAGTGGTCGGACTCCTGAACTCAATCTCTCACCATCAGTAATCAAGCCCATCTTCCCTTTTGTAAATCCAGGTTGGTAGAACTAAGGTAGTTGCTGACTTAGCGTCATTGGTGACGCAAAGTCCAAAATTGATCACCACTGTTCAAAATAACTGCTTGAGAATATTGGTTTTGTTTGGTCAATTATTATTTTTAAGCATATTTAACCGAATTTTAAGGAGGATCCAGCGGGAGATTATGACTCTTTTAAAGTGAGACTCGTAACATAATTGGTGACTGTTATAACGTTTAGCCAAAATGTGAAAGGTGGTTAGCTCCTCGCTACGAGGTATAATACACTCTCTCAGACCCCAAAGAGAGGGAGAGATTAATCTGAAGAGACGTTATCTGACTGAATTATGGGGTTATTAATTTGATATTGGGTTTTGTCCCGATAGTGATTGACTGGAGAAAATTGAACTAACTGTCCAATCGATGAATGGTAGTTGACCTGGTCATGCCGTTTCCTCCCATCTCTTAGAAGGATTTAGCGCCCCTTGGTGATTTTAAGTTTTAACTCTGACAATCCATCATGCTCAAGGGAAGGAATCCAATGATGGTGGTATTTGGCAGTTGTTAAATTGCGCAGCTCTCAAACACTCAAAGAGGTATAAGGACACAAGGGATACGATCAATTATCTTTTTCTTTTCCGAGATTTGATATTTTTAGTGGGTAAACAGACAAAACCTGTTTCTAAGCAAAGGCTATTGGAGCTAGCAAGCTATCGATAGTATGACATTATTTGCTAGTTTTCCATAGACCGTGTTGAAATTTCTGGTTATCAGATGCCTTATTTTGGTAGCAGACACCAATAAAAATTCAAACTCACAGATAAGACAAGCGAAGTCCTTAATTTGACAAGCCTTTCATACCTCATTAAAGCAATGCTTGAAAAATCAAATGATGTTTGCTGGCAAATGCTTATTGAAAGGAAAATAGTGCTCTTAAGTTATCAAAGAGATCACTGCTCAGCAACCATAATGAACACCAAGGAACAAAGTTGTCTAATTTTTCTGTTTAAGTCTTACAAAATCAAGTGTTTATGACGGCATCTATCAGAATGCCATTCTCATTCCTGATGTAAAATGGGACGAAATTTTTCAGGAGGTACACACTTAATTTGATGGATGCAAATAGGAAAAAAGCAAATATTTGAACATCGCCACAAACATCATCACATATTCCTTTCGTGAGTTACGATTGTTAAAATTGCGGAGGGAAGACAATGTTTTATGTAAATGGAAACAGAGAGGTCGGTCACAGGGGCGACCATAAAACAGCTCCTCTTTTCTTCCTCTCTAGGCCTGAATAGGTGACTAGAACTGAGCTGACCACTTTTAGTTCAACAATAATCCATTTTTTTCAAAAGGTCTTATCAAAATACTACTTAGTCATAAGAGTATTTTGAGCTTTCACTATAACATCTACTGAGTGGAGAGAAAAGTGAAAGTGGAAGACCTCGGTCTTCAAAATAATATTTCTATATAGCTTAAACTGCTATTGGTAGCACTTTTTATTAAAAGTACACATTAATGTTCGATTGGAGGTTAGCTTTGAAGACAGTTGTTCGCCAGTTGTACTAGATATCAGATTCCAGGGACGAATCCTCGATTTTATAAGCGTCTTCGTAACCCATGATTTTAAAAATCAGTGCCAATTCTTCAAAAAATAGAGGAACCTGAAAACCTGGAATCGAATAAGCGATAAGGTAATGATTGTCACCTCCATCTTTTTAATTACGGAGCTATTATATAGTAAATAAGCTGCGACTTACATTTAGCAAAAAATCTAATTAATTCAATTCAACTCAGCCTTACTTTATATTCCGGTAGAAAGCAATTTAATTACTGGTTATGACAAGCTCACATACCACCGTTATGCATACTATTTGAAGAAAGCACATTTTTTACTTCCACTAATATTTCAGTTCAGTTTTATTAATGATCATCTGAGGAATTTGAAAAAAATGGGACCAAGGAAGGGCATGAAAGAAAGGGGAAAGAGAAAGAAACAAAATCAAATAGGGGGATGCATATAAGTTTGTGTATACAAAGGTGGGTCCAGCTATAAGACTTTCTGATGTGCTACTAAATTTTTATCAGTAGTAAGGGTAGTTTGGTACGTAGAAAACAACATTTCCATCTAGACTTTGAATTCAGTTATCTTCAGTCGCAAAACGGACTTGAGATCTTCTTGGCGCTGGTGAAGGTAATTTCGGTGGTGGGTGTTTTTTCGACTAAATTAGAACAAAAAATGTAAACATGAGTAATAATACCAAAAATTAAATAATATAAATAATAGGGACATAACAGAAAAATAAAATTACCCCAACATTTAAACAGACCTTTTTGGAGATTCCCAAACGTCGTTGCTTTTTCGCATGCTTGGACTTCCCGTTAGACCCAAGGCTTTCACTGGTTCGCTTTCTTTTACTTTGCTCATCAACTTCCGTTTCCGTAGGAACAACGGAGGAGGAACTTTTAAGAATGGGAACAAGTTTTGAAGTCGAAGTTGGCTCTTCATTCGAAGTTTCTTCAACAGCTACGGGCTCATTACTATGGCGCTTTTGGGTTTTTCGTAGAGAAGACTTCCGCAGGCTTGAACTAAGTGGTGGAAAATTGTATTTCAAGAACTGGTTTTCATTCCATTCAATCTAGAAGAAAGGGAATGAAGACATAGTAATGATAAATTTTAATACACCATTCATCACGTTTATTGTGGTTTCTCAAATTGACATTTTTACAAAATCTCTTAAATGTAGGACTCAGGGAGGGATCTTGCTAACTCACTTCTGTTCTAACAGACGTTATAAATTTGTCAGGGTGATTCTATACTCATGAACAATTATTCAATATTTTCTCTTGACGAAATTAATACTCTATTTTATGTCTTCTTCCCATTATCATTGAGAATGACACTTGTCCCTTCAATTATTTATGGAGAAAATTATGAATTGTGCAATATTGTTCATAGTTTGAATTGAACTGTAATAAGTTTTTGCTAATAACAACGAGAACTTAGGTTTTTCATCCTTCTGGTTAGGATAATGGTTTGATGATTGTAAGAAATTATCATCTGAAACTGAGATAAACAAATCCTCAGAAACACAGTCTCACTCTTGCATTTATCAAATAAGCATCGCACTCTATCTTTTCTGATTTACGAATTGGGTCCCATTGGGACTGATTGTTAAGGTACTCTCGATTAGCATCTTAATGTTGTCGAAATCCCAGTTGGCGGTAAGAACTGTCAACCGTATACTATAATAACGACGACATTAAGAGACAAATTACAAAATGAATCTTAGATTAATGAGCTCTTTCTGTGGATTTATTTTAGAGAGGATTTGGTGCTTCGAATAAATCTTCCAATACATTTGCTGATGTATGTTAGATGTCTTAGGATTTATACGAATTCCAAGCTAACATAAAATGTATAAAAATGTGCAGACAATACAGTTCTTTTGGTAGCAGTAATTTTTAGAAGTAAGCGTCATAAGCCATCTCATAAAACGGAACTCAAATTGTAACAGGAGGAAGAATCGAACATTTTACGTAGTCTGGACAGGAAAAATTAAATCCGCTCCTAGAGCCCTGGGTCATTTGATAACTTTTCTAACGTGTTAGCGTTTGGAAGTTATTGGCTAACCAGGCAGCCAGTAAATCCAGTGTATTCTAATTTATATGAAGCCATCATTGAGCTGAAGGTGCGATGTTTCCTTCCTTTTGACTATCTCAACTATTCTAAACTGAGATTGTGTAAATTGCGTAATATCATGGAAAATCATTCTGTTTTCTTAATCTTTGGAAAAAAATATATGATTTGAAGTGACAAGACAAATTATCATTATTAGACTGCTAGTCAACAAGCGCTGAGTGTCGTAGATAAGAATTTCCTCAGCAATCCATAGGAAAAATCATGAAATATGAATTTTGAAACTTGAGTAAATATAATAAAACTTTAATCCAAAAATCAAGTGAAGTAGGACTCTTTGATACCTTGACATTATTCTCAACATCTTTTGGATCCACTTCCTGTTATCACTTATTGAAATCACTGTTAACCGGTTTCAGTTGCCCTCTCAAAATAAAAAGGTCATAAAACTTATCTGCCTTGCTATTGGTTGCCATAATGATGCTTTCTTCCTACTGTGACCGAACAATTTTACACAAGGTATGTCTCTAGGGCAGTTTAGATCATATCAACGAATACGTATTGTTATATCAAACTGAATACAAATGTTTTCAAAAGGCATTTGTCATGTTTTCTAAGCTTCTCAATTCGATACACCGAATTTGAAAAGTTCTAAATACAATTAATAGCAAATGATCATAAATAGAACAGTAATTTTCCTGCATTAAATATAATTTACAGACTTTAAGGTATTAAAATATTTAATCAACTAAACTAACATTATGAAAAAAACCCCATTGCAATAAGTTAATCGAAGGGATATGAGAGATTAACTCTTAAATTTCAAGTTTAAATATCTGTTTCAAGACCTACATATCAGCAAAAAACTTAATTAGCAGGAGTAATTTAAAATACCTAAGTTCAATTTACCATTGTTAAATTTTTTTCCAAACACGCAGGATTAAATAAAAGTTTATTTTTATGGATTCGACTCCCATTATACGATTTCTCAAGTTAAATATCCTTGTTTAAATTACAGGCTACTTAAAAGAGTAAGTAGGCAAATATATCACGCACCAATTCCCCTTCAATCATTATATCAGGGCTGTGAGATTCCCGAATAGTTGTCGAGGGCAACTGAGGAGAAATCGTGGAAGTTGATGGACGTTTTTGAGTTCTTGGCGACCCCTGAATAACTCGCATTCGAACACTAGACGACCCAGCCCCCGAGACAAGATGGAAACGTCTTCTTGGTGCATAGATCACCGGTTTGGCTGGAAATCTACTGTCTATAAGCTTGTAGAGGTTGTTTAACTAAAATAGTGACACAACATTATTAAGATAGCTCTCTTGAAGGACCAAAAATGGTTTTAATAGGTCAATCTCACCTGCTTAAGCATAGTATTAAGAATGAGATCTAATCCAGGCTTTCCATCCATTTGACAATTGGCGGTGACTCCGACGGTTAGATGACTGCCATAGACACAAGTGACAACTGCCAGATCTCGGCACATTGACTTTTTTTCATCTCCATATTCGGCCACAGAAGAGCTGGAAGAATTTGAGGGCAGGGATTCATTAATCGAAGATGCATCTCGATGGTTGGCCAACCAAGCTTCAATTCGAACGATTGGAACACCACCTGAGAGGTATATTAGATCTAGATTTCGTTCGTTGGAAGGACTCCCCTCGTAGACTGAAGAATTTGAGGAATCATTGAGTGAATTTGGACGATTTACTAGCCTTAGAGCTTGTGAAATATCCATCTTTAGAGAACTCTGATTTGCCATTCCTCTGCGTGACTGACGCCTCAATTTCGGCTTCCTTCTGCTACCTTTAAATAAAAACATAACAGATATATGAAAAGGACCGCATTAATTTTGTGCTATACGTGTTTTAGCCTTTGGATTTTTGTAGGGAAGAGGGTAAATTAAAATAGGAATTTCTTCGTAGTTTTCTCATTTTTTGGACATTTAAAACTAGAGTTCTCTTGAATATTAATTCCTCATAGCTAAATACATGAAAAATAGGCTTAATTAGAAAGATTTTCCCTTAGTAATTCTTTTTGAAATGCGGAAGCATTTTTATTTTTCTCAATAACCCTAACAGCGATTAGAGAGAAATCAAATTAATTAGTTTGTACCAAGTAAAAAAGTGCAAAACAACTACCTGGTTCGGTATCACTAAAAATAATTAATAATTATTGTAATAATCAAACAGATATCAATGCCAATTCTTATGTTTCCACTTCTATCATGTTTTTATCAAAGGTATCTACTTTGAGTAAACCCTGATGAGCTCTGTTATGTTGTTTTAATACTTCACTAGCGTAGATTCTAAGGACGAAAGCAGCATCGCCTCTCAACCATGTTAAAACGGGGGTGTACGCTTTCTCAAATCAGATTGATTTGAACTGGATGAGATTGAGAAAAAGATGATATATGCAAACTTCCGACTTTGCAACCTAATACCTACTACAATTTTCACCACTTACCCTGGAGTTTAAGATTTAATTAAGTGCTCTCAAAAATCTCAAGGAGTGAAGTTTTAGGGACAAAGAAGTCATAACTGAAACTGACGTAACGTGAAAATCTTGGTTCAGAACCAAAATGCCCCCATTTGCCATGCATGGTAATTATGTACCCATATCCGAATTGTATCTAGATACATCTGTTTGTTTAAATGGACTAAGCATATGGAGACATGTGTCAGTCAAAGTGCACGTATGGGAATCACGAAATGGATGATCGTCCGTCAGTGGACGGCTAATCGCGCTGTAAAATTCTGATTAATATAATAGACGGTAAGATGCATTTTTTGTCATGCTATTCTCCTAATTCAAGTATTGCTAACTTCCACAGTGGCTTCGAAAATTTCTACACGGATTGAACTGTAAATGGCAAATTCACATTCTAATTACGAAACTTGAACATATTTATAAATATTTAAAAATCGATATATTCGAAAATCTACAGTGCCAAATTCTAATGCTTTTATGTATTTCTATATAGTAAACCTCGAAGAAGGAACATTTTGTCAATCGACAAATCAATAAACTACGAAGATCGCAGAAGAGAACTCACTCAGGAACATAGGGGTCGAATCCTGACATCTAAATTCAAGGCATTTTGACCTAAATCGTACCCATTAAGTTAGAAGTTCACAGCCTAATGTGAAACCAGAGGATCTAGTTTTACTGCCCTTTTTCCCTTAAAATGAAAGCCATATTTTTCATTGTGGAGTTCGTGAATTAGTTAGCTCACAGTTCGTGTTCAAAATAACCGGTGAACAATAAATCATAAGGAATTTAAAAATAGATTTAGAGGAGAGAGACGAGAGTGAAATTTGAAGATTTCGGAATTCAAAATGTGAAAGACCTTTTAGATCTTGAGTGACAATCACCACCTTTTATCTTTAAAACTAATGTGCTAAAAATATTAGAATACATTACTTTTCGAACTTAGTTGTGAGGACTGTATAAAGTTGGCTTCATTTAACATTAAAAAATCGGTTACAAATAGTTTGACAGTAGTAAAGATTGCATTCATCTTGAACAGCACAGATTTAAAGGATTAAACAATGTCGTCCGCCCCATTTTCATAGTTATGGAGTAAAGATTTGCAGCTAGAACGATTTAAATCAACCAATAAATGTTGTTACCGTGGAAAGTGAAAGTGGGTTAAGCAGGTAACCTTAAAAGGCAGTACAGAGGCACATGCCAATATTCAGACTAACTTGATCAACATTAAAGAACAGTGTCCAGTAAAAATTTAGGATACCCAGATATACTTATCCTTAGGTCTCATGAAGCTAGAGAGGGCGGTGGCCATTGTGGCAAGACACTAGCTTCCTCTCACCTTTGTACTCTTTAATAATCCTGTCTTTCGTACTCTTTCATTCCATATTGCCTAATCAATAATTTGTTCTTATGCTCACAGGAATGAATTAGTTGATTCAAGATTCATTAGACAAATAAATGGATATATAGATAAAATCGACTCAGAACTGATCAAATTACATGAGCGTTCAGAAGTATGTTCCTGCATGATATAATTTTAAAATGATAAAATCCAAACGCACCAGATTTTGATCGTTTTCCCAGAACCGAGTTGCTGGATCCCTCAACATTACCCGTATTTTCCAGCGAAACCTCCGCAAAAGTGACGCTGCACTTTGACGCACCTCCGAGAAGTAAACTATCCGCCCTCAGGGCCAACCAATGCGGAAGGAGAAGATGTAGAAGATCTCTGATCCACTCCAAGGTCACAGCCAGAGCAGTTCTATGAAGCATCGTAACTCGTTGATGGACTCTCCAAAGCCTTGGAATCATGCCCTCTTCACTTAGTGGCAACTGCATCAGTGTGTAGATACAATGTGCCGGGGGTCCATTGACAATATCACTCAGAGCTGTGACAGCTTCATTATGGTCCGGTTCTTGTGCTTCTATATCACTTTCGGCGGCATCCCTCTGATAATTTGGTTGAGTCAACCTCTCAGAACACATCTCAAAGTTAGGGGTGGGAGTACAGGTCCGTATTAACAAATCTGGCGGTTTCTTCATACCTGACATCTAAACCAATCAAAATACGCAAGCGAGCACGATTAGTACAATCATAATATCCTCGCCATCCGAAACCGAAAACATCATAACAAATTTTGGAAAAAGTGGAGGAAGTAGAATGAAATTTAACACACTGACAGGGACAAAGAGGTGTACACACTTGGTGTGTCCAAACTGTTGAAAGTCGCCAAGTTTGATTGCTGCCGATTCTTCTGACAGACATACTTATATTGCATTTACATCGCTATGTAGATCAATGTAGTGGGAATTAAATTATTCGCTCCTGGTTGTATTTAAAATTAATAATCCAGAGTTGCCTATTTTTTCTCATGAGTTATGCTTGACCGGAAATTGCAATTGAACTATACCCGTCGAATTAAATTGATCATTTATTAAGTCCTTTGAAGTGCAAATTAAAATACATAGTTACATTCTGTAATAAGTATGCAACTCTGCTGCCTATGAATTTATTTTTCTATTAATTAGTTAAATGAAATCCAAAAAGGTGATCGATATTTTCTCAACCCCCAATCTTCCAAATAGAATATAAATCCAATTTATAAAAATCGTTTACATTACAAACCCTTAATGCTTAGTAATTAATTAAACAAATTACTAATTAAACTAACGTTGTTTACCTTATAAACTATATCTAACTAGCAAATGAAATTTATATCCATCCACTAATAAGCTGCTATCCTTCGAATTCTATTTTTATTTCATTATGTCATCATGATAACTCACAAAAGGGCTAAAATTTAGATTTTCATCGTGGAAAAACACCTAAAATTGGATAACAGTAAATTCTATTGAAATATAGAGATTGAAAAGATGTCGATAATAAAGTCAGAGTATAAAAATGTCTAATCACATTCTTTTTTGGGATTCAGCTTACACAATATTTGCCTGGTAATTAGTGGACAGCTTCACATTCCACAATTCCAATTCAATGATGCATTCCTTAGATTAATAAGCAAATTCTTGCATATCATGTGCAGTGCTCATTAATCAGTTGAATAAATAGAATAGCTGGTCTTACAACTTCTAACTTCATTTACAACAAGCAGCGAATGTAGGACTGTAACGTGAAGATGAGCAATTGGAAAAATCAAGAATACGTTCAGCGGAGATAATAAGGATAAGTTTGGTAAATTTAAATTTAGATTTACAATCAACAATCGCTAGAATATCATCGTCAGATCGATCGCATCAGATTATGATGAAAAGTTTACCATAGGAGAAACCGAATAAAGCCAAAGATATTGAGATAACATGACTAACTAGACAATTTATGAGCTGATGAATAAGCTCTAAATGTCGTGGACTTGAATTCACACAAGAACCTAGGAGAGCCATATTCGAATTTAAAAATTCCAATAGGACAGAAAGCAGTGAATTATACTTCATTAAGTAAAAAGCATAAAAAATAATGAAATCGATATTCAAATTTAACGGGACTATCTTAATGTCCTGACATTTTATAGCTACTTCTTATCGATCTCTCATTCCACTCACCCGTCTAGAACTGCCATACTTTTCCGTGTTTTGGCGATTTCTCATTATTAAGTGTCAATCATCGAATGATTCGACTATCAGTTCTGAATTACAATTCTGATGACAGCATTAAATGTTAGATTTAAATTAAGTTGATTATTTTCTTAAATTTTGTGTATTGGTGTCAATCATCAACTGCCCAGCTGAAATGATTATAAATGTTCATTCAGTTTAATTTGGCACTATCGATACATAGGTGACAATTTGTTTCAAGGATGCAGATATAAACAACTACTTTCAACCCTGAGGTATTTAAAAACAAGCATCTCATCGGTTAGACAAGATTAAGAAACTTGTAATTATAATACTTGCCTTTTCGAAAAGTATTTTGAGCGGTTCCTATTCCATTCTCACAGCTTTATTTATCGATCGAACGCTCCCTTATTTGACACCTGTTAAATGAACTTTACTCAGAGACTTAGTGGCATTTCAGCTTACTATCTTCGGGACTGATGCTTTCTCTCTGTTCTTTCCAATGATGATGTTGCGCAATTACCTCTATTGTAGTGTGATTTACAGAAATTGAGATGAAAAAAATAGCAAATGTTTTTTTTATTGCAGCCACTGAGAAGTTATCTTTTAATGATAGATATGAGAAGAATAAATAAATTTTAAAGGCAAGGAGTTTGGTTGCATCTTAATTTCCTATTCTACCATTTTCATCATCCTCATGAAAAGGCATGCCTCATCCAAGTGAAGCATGGCATGATTTTCTATAAAAACAAGCAGAAGAAAAAAAGTGACTACACAACTAAATTTTCCGAAGTTTGGATTAGACCAAGTAAAGTTAGAATTTCTTTCATTCTTCCCTATTAATCATCTTTACGCAAAGCGCGCAGGATTAGAATTCTGTGAGGCACGTTTACATATTTTATATATCATCCTTATTATTGGTTGGCTGATTTACCCACATTTAAGACTGACTTCCCTCCTATTGTCATTTGCGTCTTATTTGTCCATCTAAACAACTGTTATTACCACAATACACTTAGATGCGGTCTAGTCAATATAAAAAGAAATTTTAAACAAATGTAATAAAATATCACTTATTAAAAGTTGTTTTTAATAAATTAGGACAATATAGTCAGAAATTATAATAGTACTCATAACTTTGGAAAAGATAATAATAAGAAATTTGGAGAGAATGGCAATATGGATGTCAGTCTGCACTTGTCACTCAACTGATTGATAATGACCCAGGTAGCATGCCTTGTAAGTTGCCACAGCAACATCCAACTAATTCAAATAAACAGATGTGGAATTTGGCTAATAGTTGAGTAAGTTAATATTTGAATTCGTCCAATAGCAGATTATTAAACTTATATCCAAAAGTGGAACATCCATTCCCAAGTCGGTTATAGTAAGTGCTAACAGCATTCAACTTGGATAGACCATGGGCATCCTGAAACTTCTCTTATGGAGAACTCGCATTCTGCAGGCCCACTTGTAGAGTTAACCAGTGTGATTGGACATCAACGTCTCTAAACGTGCAACTCTGACGTGGAAGACGTGTACATTAACTGGCCTTTAGAATTAACAAAATAATTGATTAACTAGCAGCTAAATATCTGATCATTACAAGTATGAAATCAGTCATAAACAATAGGTATAAATCCCAAAGATTGATCTTGGTAAGATTGGGACGCTTTAAAATTAGTTGTATTCATTGAGTAGTTAAGCAGCAGTCTGATAAATCCAGAATGCAAATGAAGTGAGACTCTTTCGATGGTTTATGTTCACCGATTCTACTCAATCTCTACCCTTACCTCTTCTATTGAACTATTTTACAATTCTCCCTGTATAGATGGCTTCTCCAGATTAAAAATTGTAAAATTTCTGCTTCGTCACAGGTAATATGGTGATATTGCAATAAAGTGATTTCATTAATATTAGTTATTCTAATACATACGATGCTTACAAATAACTCCGATTAGCAACTAAGAGAATTATTAAATTCGTGAAATTAATCGATAAGTAGAAACTCGCGATGATGAATAACAGCAGTACGAAGTAAGGAAAAGTTTTACACTGTGTAAAAGCTTTAATCAACAATGTGTTTGGTGAAATGTTTTATGCATATGAAATGAATAAATTTACCTGTTGATAAGCTCTAAGAGCTCCCGACAGTAGACTCATTGAAATCTCCGATAAGCTAGCTTTGGTAACCTTCTGAACATGCAACAATTTGTCAAGTGGCAGTTGAATACGCCGATATACATGTTTCTGAAGGACCGAGGTAGCAGTTTCGAATTCACTAGGAGTCTGTTGTACCAAGGAAGGCAGGAGTCCCAGATCAGCAGGTACCATCATGAGATTATGGAGCATTAGAAAGGGACCCAGAAGCAGGGCTCGCATAACCTCTCGTCGAACAGCGTTGATTTCACGTAGCCAGTCACAGAAAAATGTGGAGTATGTTCGTAGAGGTGTCGGCTGATTAGCTGCTGCGAAGGGAGGTTTTTCAGGGTGATCTTGCCATTCAAAAGAGGATTCTGATATTCGTACTTTAAAACCTGTGGAAGACCGTTTTTTGTCCAATTTGTCATCTTTAAAAGTAAGAGGAACGTCTTAAAAATCGCCTAATTGACAGTGGCTAGGTACATGTATGCAAATATCCTATTTTCATGGTGGAAATATTATTTTAATGTGAAAAAATAACATTTTCGTTATTTATGCCTGTTATATTTCCATTAACATTATATAATCAGCCTGTTTCAAGGCTATAATTAAATTGATGTTATGCCTAACTAACTTTGTGTGTTCATTCTCACCTCTCTTTTTGGAAACTGGGACATCGGACTTGTGGATCGTAAGTTATCGGGTTTTTAATATAACAGTATTAATTTTATAATACGAACAATTTGATAATCAAACTCTGGAATCCACTAATATGAAAATTTAAAAACTACAAAGTTTGTTTGATAACTAGAAAAAAATTATTACAGATAATCTTGTACCATTTAAGGCATTGACTAACGCCTAGGTTGGCTGAAAATCGGAACAAGTATGAAGCTGCACAATAAATCTCAATTAAGTCCGAAAATTAATAGATGATAATAGTTTTTTAGCTTAGATCCAGAATTATTAAACAGTGGGAGCGCATAGTTACCAGAATCTTTAGTCATTATAATAAACACAAATATTGTTTAACCCGGCTGGCACGTAGTAATTATAACGGTTATTGGAGATTTTACAGTTATATTTCCCTTTGATGTTTTGTGTTCTCTTATTGAAAAACCATTTTTATAGTTACAAATACAAACAAATGAAAATATAAAAAGAATGATATATGGGGTCATGCGGGTAAGAAGAAGCAGGACACAGAATAACCTAGCATTCGAAGATATTATACATGGACAGGTGTTTTTTGACGTGAAATATTTGTAAATAGGATTCGAGATAAAAAAGATTATAGAAGATGAAAATAAGAAAACAGAGTTCTGGAAAGGAAGAAATAATTGTTGAATCAGTAGTATCATAGGTACATCCTGACCATTACCATTATTTATATTTCTAATCCTTGAAAAGTATCCGAACACAGGAAACATTAAATTTATCCAATAAGTGGGCAAGAATTAAGGTTGCATAAAAGTGAAGAATGAAGCTAGAGAATCAAGAGGGTCATACTTCGTTTGAAGTACAAGTTTATCAAGTTCGCATTTTTACTTAATGCGAATTTTTGGTCGCATCATGTCCTAATATTTTAAAGTTCATTTTTCCAGATTTTATCAATAGGTTCCTATGAGTTCGTATCTGCAATTTTCGAAGTTTATTGAACAGCTGGTTATATGAGGCCGGTGGTCATGTCACCTTGACATATCAGTAGCTAATAACAGCAAGATTATGCTAGGTAAAATTTTTTAGCATAACAAAACTGTATATGAATCCTAAAAAATTGTATACTCATGTTATGGGTCATCTTATACCTTTTCGCCTGAATAAGATTTTTTAAAATTCTTTCTAAAAGTGTTGAAATAAAATTTTTAAACAATAACCAACGACATTTTTATAATTTGCTCAAACTGGCATCGATCAGATTAAAAATTCGGAATTGCTCACTTATATCAAACGCAGTTTAGTGTATTTTATTGTCGAAACTGAATTTTTTCTAGAACTGAATGGTCAAATTTAACGTCATCAGTGTTTCCGCGGTAAAAGAAAAAAACGGTTACACAGACCTATAACTTCATACAGTTTCAAAATTCAACTTTTCGAGGTAGTGATTTTCAAGCTGATGTGGAGCGGACGTTTAAATATATCCTTTAATTGAATCCCTCCGAGGAATTTCCAAGGCTTGAATAAAAAAGCAGAGCCAAAAATCGAAAAAAAAATGTGCGAGAATCTACATCTTAATGCTTAGTGAAAAATTCCTGCAGTGTTATTCTAATAATTACACTATGATATATTTTCAGTAAAGCTAAAACAACTTTTCGAGCAAGAAATATCTTCAATCTGAAAGGAAAGTCTTCGCCAGTAGAAAAAACATCCCTTAGCTTCACATTCTTCATAAAAGAACTTATTCAATTTTCTGTCATATAATATTTAAATAGATTAAAGGTGCTGAATTTTTGCTTCAAATGATAATAACTGGTTATTGATAGTAAGAAAAACCTTACTAAGCTTCTGTTAACGACATCGCAAAGATGAGAGTGGCACAACCACAATCTTTCAAATTTCTTTAATTCAGGTGCTTGCTATTTGTAATCAGACAAATTCTAACTGAATGAGATCAAGGATATGCAGAGCATCAAAATACAAATCCTCTTTCTTGATAGTCCACAACTACTACAATTTTCTCCCGTTTATATTGAAAGCTAAAATTCAGCTCATTGTCCAAAAAATCTCAAGGAATGAAGGGTTTAAGAACAAAGAAATCCTAAGCACGACTGGAGCAATGTAGAACTTCCACTAATTTTTTCATTCAAAGTTATGTATCCTTTGCCCAAATTGTATCTTTGACACAATCCAGTTCAAATGGGCTGATATAATAGGGATAGCTTTTCGTTATTGACCTTGAGCTATTTTGAGTTGAACTTGATGCTAATTACGGCTTGTTAACTCTAAAATGGAAATGAAATCGCCACCCAATCTTTTAAGCTTGATCAATCCGAATTTTTTCCCAATTGTTTTCTAGACTGAGGTCCAACCATATAGAATGCTGTAAAAATCTTAGTTCACTCGCATTTGGAACTATAGAGAAATCGTGATTCGCTGAATTCCACTTACTCCTCTCCATAGTAAAGCCATGATATTAAAAGCCGTATTTCCCACCGTCGAACTAATATCTTAGTTTAAGTCTGATCAAATGGCCTGGATAGTAAACAAATCGAAATAGAATCAATCTATTTAGGGGAAACGAAGGAATGGGTTATTTTGAGATTCTCCTTGCAGTGGGGAATACATTTCAGATCTCGCACGACTACCTCCGAACGGGTATTCATGCGCGGATCCACAGTATTAATCCCGTACGCACAATCGACAGCGAACGAAAAGGCAGGTTAGCAGGTATTCCCAAGCAGGAAGCCCAAGCAAGAATGTGTGCCAATAATGTAAGATATGTGTGTGCAGCACTGCTAGGCAGCACGAAATCGCGTATCGGGTTGTAGCAGCACATACAAAATGAATTCCCAAAATAAACTATCTGAGCCTTTCCCCATTTCCACCCTACCCCTACTACACCTTTTTCTCTCTCCACTCTCTTCTCTCTCAGTCTTTCATGCCGAATTTACCCTTTCTCTCCTTTTAACTGACTGTCTGCTACTAATTATGTCATAAATAGACAAATTTTGAAAGTATGTGTGCTTGTACAAATTCTTCATTCTAGCTTCGTATTGGACTTCTGGCAAAATTGGCGATCGATACTAAATAGTAATCATTAGACGAGCAAAAATCAATACACTGACAGGGGAGATTATTAACGAAATATACGTGATTTGAACGACTAAAACAAAGTAAAAAATGAGATATTTCGTGATAAAATCACGAAAGGTGGTTGGGTATCTCTTTAAAGAAATGGTTTTTGTACTACTATATTTACTAAAATAATTAACTCAATTTAAAAATTTCTTTTCATTTGGTTGTAAAATCAAGAGAGAAGTTTTACGCATGATGAAACTAGCTTTGAAGTCACAAAACCGCAGTCCTCATTCGATTGGTGAAGTTAGCCCTTGCCATGCGACCTTGTGAACTGGTGACCGCACGCAGACATCCTTGCACCAGAAATGGTAGCCTCTTATTGGTTGCAGCACATGTGCAAATAAAATTGGGTATTTCGGCAACAATCAGATAGACTTCTGGTTGAAATCAGGAAAAAAATGTGGAACATTTGAAAAGCTTTGTATCTTGTTGTAATGGGTTTAAATATGTTATTTAATTTCAAATTCAAATTCAAATATTTTGAAAAGATTAGAGAAGCGTGCTACAAAGCTCTAGAAGCCTGTAAATATTTCTCAATCTTAGTCATGAATAAAAATTAAAATTTAGACTTTTCTTTGGCCAAACTAATAAAAAACGCCCTGACTGAATGGTCTAAAAAACTTGAACTTAATGCATACAAAATTCTATAAAGAAGGGGAAACTTCAAATTGATTAATTCTTTTCAGATGTTAATTAAAAAACGCACTTGTTTCCACGCGAATATCGAATCCCGTTCAACTGATTTCTCACTTATCGTTAACTGCGCCTACTAGGAAATTTCTTTTTCATTTTGTGTTTTGTGAATAACTATTCATTTGATTTCTTGCTCAATTCTAATTCAAAACATGTGCACACGCACCCATGGATTCGAATAATCAGTAAACTTGATTCCATAATCGTCGTTCGAAATCAGCCAATTTAGAACAGCTTATTTACTTTCGAGTGTTTTGGTAAATAAGTGCGCGATTTGGGTAATTACATCCGTGTTTTATGGGCTTACATCTATTAGTCATTTTGTGGCATTCGCCCGCAGGTACAGTAGAAATCCACATTCATGCCCTGACTATGATCTGCTGCACAAATCCCCATTTAACGGCCACATTTGTGCTTACTTAGATGATTACCAAATATAACATAACTTGTGTGAATATTTAAGAAAAGCACGTCACTTCGATCTACTTAAAAATCCATAAAAGTTTTGTCATTGAGGCTATATTTAATAATAAATATTGATTTTTGTCTAAATGAGGTATCAAATTACATTTGGCCTACGGCGTAAGCGTGGGAAAATCGATGGGCTTAGTAATATTAAGGAAAAAGATATTGTCGGTGCAGTATGCCAACGTTAAACCTTTTTTATTATAAGTTGGAGATGAAAAGATTTCAAAAATTCATACGAAATGATCATCATGTTATGTTTTATCTGAACTGAGCAATCCAAAAAATTTCAAGCTAAGAAGGACTAAAGAATAGAAGGATCTACCTCTTCCTATACTAAGGAGAAAAATTTACCTTTCGAATGAGATCTTCAATTTTCACTCTCTTCCCTCTGAAACAGTTCAAATAAGAAAGCTTTATGTTTTAATACAAAATTTAACCGATCAATTTTAATTAAATTTAATAACCAATAGGGTAAATAGTCGGTGTCGTACTGCGCAAAAAATTTTACGGATACTGTAAAAACAAATATTCTCATATACACTTAATTTAATTAACGTATATGAAAATTCCAAAAGCTGAAATTAGGCAAGATCACTTAATAGAACTACTAATTGTATACTTCGCATGTGTTTAGAGTGTACTGACACTAACTATAAGATTTAATTACAAATGAAACAGAAAATGAAAAGAAAACTTGTCTGTTGGCTTGTTCCCACTTAAATGAGGTCAAAATTTTACGATGCGGTAGAAATACTGCAACCAAGGTCAGTCTATAAGGTCAAGTAGGTCTTATACACTTTTCCCTCTGTACTTTTCACAAACCACATTTTTTCGGATTTAATGCATATGTGTCCTAGGACAGATTGCTTTTTATTAAAAATACATTAAAATTAGACCGTCTATTGAAGTGACCGAATTCTCTACCCTGTGTATTCTCTGAAAATCTGTCATCTGCTGGATTACTTGCACGGTTTTAACACTTCTCGCTGCATTTCAGAATAGCAACTAAGGTCTCCCCCTTTGAAGAGAAGGGAGGCAGAGCAGAGGAAGGAAGGGCGGAGACTTATTATTGAAAGTGAGAGGTACAGAATTTATAAAAAACAGTAAATGAACGCAACAATGAAATGAAAGAAGATGTTAGAATTAAGGTATAAATAATGACTATAATCTGGTGGTCTTTTTACTGACTCCTACTATGTAGAACCTAAGCATTACTTCGATATTTATTTAAACTGAATCACTAGCATTAGTAATCCATTTCAACTAACATATTTTTCGGTGGAGGTCAAAGCGATTACATATGTGTTAAACAAAGGTAAGAAATTATCAATAATCACATCTGACCACTGACATCATCAATTTGAGAACAGCTCTACATACCCCTGACGGACTGGCGCTTTTCTGACTGACTTTACAATTAAACAGAAAGTACTCTTATAAGATGAAAAACAGGGAAATTTGAAAGACTCGAATCCATTAGGTAAAAAAATACGAAATAAGGCTAGTGTGCTAGAGTGCAAGTTGATGCGAAAATAACTTAAATATGAATACAAGAAAGATAGATAAAAAACATTCCTTTTAGAAGTCCATTGTTTTACTAACAATCATCAGTGTTACTTGAAAGTGATCAAAAAGGTAATTAATATTGTTGTAATCATTTTAGGTTCACTGATAGCAAAATAAGTCAATTTTCTTCATTTTGAACGATAAATACTCTCAAAAAAGAATGGCACCAGGTTAGAGTATATGAAATTTGATCATGAGTACAGATTTATATAAACGATATAATCAACTGATCAATAAGATCTAAACAGTGAGAGAACAATTATCATTCAGAAATCTAGAGGTCAAATCCTGAAATTTAAATTAGAGCTGGGGTAACGATCTATTTACATTAGCAAAAAGTTTATAATCTGCTGGATCAGGAACTCAACTGAAGTAAAAATGTCCAATTCTTGGATATTTTTCGCCACTTCCAATCTCCCTCCACCTATGATTCACCCTTTATTGGACAAATTTACCGTTTCTTGAGTTTGGCTTAATGCACCTTGAATAAGTGAGACGAAAACCAAAATACTCTCTAAAATGCTTCCATTCATCTTGATAAACTTATTAAAATAAACATAGATAGGTTTGACCTTAGTACTGTCATTTTACCTTCTCCAATTTTCGATGTTCCTGATTCCTGAGGGTTAACAGTTGGACTCTTAGTTTCTTCATCAAACGCTCCCTCTGAGAGTAGGATTGTTAAAAACTCCACCAAGCTCTGGGCATCATCCGTGATGGCCGAATGCACTCGGAAGACGATCAAGCTACCCGTCGGTGTGGAAGTTAGACGACTTGTAGAGTTTGTTCCAGTAATACTGAGACTACTGTACACCGAAGAGCCTGGCGACGCACGAGAGTAGGTTCTAAGGCAGTCAGCCGATGTCACGCTCATTGCATCATTTGCTGGAGAAGTGCTTGGACGACTGTTTCGCCAGGGAGCCAAGAAGTCCTTTTCTTGCCAACTTGAAGGTGAAAAGGGGGAATCCATTCGTCGAACAGTGAGAGCATCTTTCTATAATCGTAAAATACAACCATATGTAAATTAAGCACTTATAACAATTTGAATATTATTAAACGAGAAGAAAGTACATATGCCACTTTGTGTGTTTTAATAATGCAGCAATTAAAAACATACCAGAGTTTAACGTAAATGCATTTTGACGAGTGAAGTAATGCAAAAAATAGGCCAAGATTTAGATAAGTACCAAGAGGGGCGGCTGAATAACGTTAAATAGCTATTAACATAATACATCTGCTGACAAATGGCTTAGGAGGGAGAGAGAAGATCTGTGGCTCAAATTATATTTTATTAAGAAAGTATAGTTGTTTCTATTTAAATACCTGGGATTGATCTGCTTCGAGATAATTTGGAAGTGATGTGACTTCATTTACGGATATGAGCGCGGAAGAATAGTGCCCAAGGAGCAAATTTTGTTCTCAAAATGTTAAGGAATAAATTTTAAAGGGCAAATAGACTCTAGTAACAGCTGCAGCTATATAGAAGTCCTGGTTTCAAGACTGAAGTCTCCCTATTTGTTTTTCTCCTCTCCGCTAATATTGTATTGAAAGCTATGTACCCTAAGTTCACATCTACCTAAGAAACGATCATTTGGTTAAATGAACTAATTGACGATAGTGCTTCTAGTTACTCTTCAATGAAATTGCACAATAAATATTTCCTCAAATAGTTTGTTGAGAGGCGTCTCAGTTTGATGTCTGTTGATTTATGTATCAAATTATCGATAATCTTGCTAAAAACGATTTATCAGTAGCACAAATTTTAAACCTAATTTAACAATAGCAAACTAACTTTTCAAATTAATGTCAAATATCTATTTACTTGTTGTAATAACTTGCATATTTCATTTTGCAATATTTTGTTATTTTCATGAAGAAGTATTTCCTAATAAATCCAAAATATTAAAAGACATTTCGGACTGTTAAAAAACTTTCATTTCGGAACTACTTCTAGTTAAAAAAATTTAACTACACATTTTTTTCATTTCTCTCCCTTTTAAACATAAAATTACATTGTTTAACAAGAACGGAACGCTGATTTAGTTACGTATTTTTGGAAGTGATAACTTTTTTGTGTCCCTAGAAGCAAATTTAATAGGTTGGATAATAAATAGAGAAGTTGAGTGGAGAAAAATTAGCATGAATACGTGCAATAACGAAGAAAGAAAAAAACATCGAGTGTACAAATTTATAATTGTTGAAGTGGGGTTGCCTGCAATCAAAGGAGTCATTTATGTCGATTAATTAAATTCTATTTTTCTGACTGGTTCATCACATTAGACGTAACCTACCCCAAAAATTTAATAACCGACTAAGGTAAATTTTGAGAAAAAAATTCAAGGGAAAAAAATTGAAGAACTATTTTGTTTTCGTGAGGAAAATTTTAAAATGTATCAACTACTCGCTCTGTAATCCTGTAGTTACACAGCATAAGATGCATTCATTCTTCTCCTTCTAACAAAAGTATTTAAAACGATTTGTGTAAAAATAAAAAAAATTGATTTCCAGTGAGGATATTCATATAAAAACCCTCAAAAGGGCTCCGATATAAGATAATCTCAAGGAAATCTTACTTATATTACTTTTTGGAAACGAAATCATCAAATTTCAATTCCATATTTATAATTCTGAGAGGTATACATATATGTTTTGTCTATACAATGAATCGCAGCTCATTTTTTATTTGAGAAAATTTTTTCTTCTAGTAAAATGATTAGTTATCAGATACATAATGCCGTCGGTGTTTCATCAGTAATGCTTTTTATAGAAAAAATTTCTGTTAATTTCAATCGGTGAAAACACATTTCTAAATTAATCATTAGGGCATTTTTTGAAAATTACAACTAATTGTTAATTTGATGTGATGACTTCAGATTTAAACCATGAAAAGTGGTAGGGGCCTCAATTCAGACATTAAAAGATTTTAGACGTATGTTATTTCACAATTTCAAAAGATTAAATATTCAACTCTACCCACAGTTCACTACAAGTTAATGTTATTGAGGAATAGAATGCAATATGGATATACGTATGTCATTCATTACAACTTACAGATTTTATATGAAACATTATTTTGTTTAATACTTTTTAAACGTTCCTGAAACTTTGTCCGAAATTAAGGGTGAGAAGTGATAAAACTTATTACTGCTGCAGAAGGGAACAATTTTCTGTCTTAAACCATTCTTTGGGCAAATAGCAAACGACTTATTTATTTAAAATAACAAAATGAATAAGACAGGTTGGAGGATTTTCGTACCCTAATTAATATCGTAAACCTTGGGTTTCTATTGAAAATTGAATTCTTTATTTCTGTGTGCCCCATATATTCAACTTCTTCCCTGTTATTTGATTTATCTCCAGGAGACCATGTAGCTTTCATTTTTACTGGGTAACTCCACTCGCCACGTGATTGCCTTTATTCCTCGCGTCCATCTATATATGTGCCAGCTGAGTGTGCTCAGGTGACTTATCCGTATCCCTACTAACTATTTAATGAGTATATTCTATTCCACATATAATGAAATAGGTTAGTGCAAGTGTCACTATTTGAATCCCGATTTACAATGCGATCATTCTGACACTAGCCTCAATTCATTCTTGAGTTTTAGCGTACCTCAAGGCATCCTCTGCATACTTAAAATATCTGGGACCCTATTCCATTGTTTAAGAAATATGTGATTCCTATACTACTGTACCTGAGATTATAGGCGAAAGAAGATTCAACGTATTTTAATCTATCTCTGATATACTTCAGAATCTAAATTCATATCTAATTATGAATCAACCAAAAAGGTAATATTTTGTGAATGTGAACTTCTCACACAAAATAGGACATTTACTTCCCCTCTAAACTAAATCCACACTAGCTATTTGTTAGCCTGAAATTAAAATTTGCAAAATCTCATTTTCTGATAGTCATTCAGTTGGTCATTTTTCTCGCTCTGGAGAAGAAAGAGAGATAATTTAAAAATTCCAGATTTATATTTAGCACCAAAGAGGAAGTATACCTCTTATCGAAACGGAAATAAAGTCACCGGCTCTCACAATACGGCTGCATTCCACATTAAGGGACACAGCATGAAAAAGGCAAGGACAATTGTGGCTATCGTCAACCATTTCTTACCACTGGGTCTATTTTAGGATACAAATGGAGATATATAATTTCATTTATTTCCAAATTGTTATCTAAAAAGAACAGTATATAAAACTCCGGAAATAATTCAGATTACTGGTTAATACTGCGAAAATTTCGTAATGGTCGATATACGATTTCAAAGTAATATTATTTGGCACATCACGTTATACTTGGGGTATGTGTGTACAAATATCGATTTATTGATCTATAATCGGCCTCCCACTGAGTGTTTTTTAAAACTCTTGTTGCTAGTAGTAAATATACTTATGCATACTGTTTGGCTGCTTGGTCGTTCGAATCTTTTGTGTAAAGCTTATTCATCACTTTCAAAATTTTCCGATTGTTTGGACCCTATCCTACTAAAAAGGAATTAAAAATCTTTTATTAAAACCGTAATAAAACCAAACGGTAAAAAACTTCAATCAATCTGGCAGTAGGGGTTCCAAATTCAGCAATGTGTCTATATGGATATATCACTAAATTTTATATAAAATTATGAGTAATATATTAAGATAATGACATTGGTTGAATGACACTGAGAGAATACATTAAAAATTTATTTTCTAATCCCTTTGAAGTGAAGCGTTTTCCAACATTCATTTTGAATAGAGTTAAGGTATCCTGGTTCCCCTTTGAATGAAAAAATCCAATTCCTCCATGTTGATTAGTCTTAACTAGTATGAGTAATCATACTGAATTTGAGACCAGTGAGTATCTAACCTAACCTCTAGGCCAAAGGCGTTTTCAAAACATTATTTTTTGCTCACCTTGACTAAACATAACTAGAAAGGTTAAAAAGGTTTCAAAGGTGTAAAATACGTAAAATCGTAAAATACGTGATCATAAAGCTACAAGAGAATTCAAACCTCCGTTCATGAAAATCAGCGCAGTTGTCCAAAATTGTCTTGAAACCTGTTCCTCAATAGAAAAGAACTACTTACGTATCCTGAAGATGATAAGAACAAAGGGGCGCAAATTGAAACTCAAGATATATCCTTATATTTCAAGAAATACAAATTTTGCCTTCCACCTTATTTGGTAACTAAAATATTTACAGTTATATACCATTACTTTCATATCGTATTTGTAACACGAACATTAAATAATCATATTTTGATCATATGGACTTAATTAAACATTTATATGTGCTTAAAATGAGTTATAGTGTAACTTCGTTGGAAACAGTTGATTCAAATATTGTTTTCGAAAAAAGAAAATCCTACAAAGAGTTATGCATGACGGATTTTCCGATTGCTGCTCTTCCAAGCTTATGTCTGAGAATGTAGTCTTGTCACTGGTTAACCAGATAGACAAAATGTCCCTGACCCTTAATTAGACAGTATCTAAAAGTGCTGATAAAAACGATTCAAGCAATGTCAGAGAGTTTTGGGGTAAGTTAAGTATCAAAGCATAACTGGATCTGGACTCTGAAATCGTCAGGTTGTCTGTATTTTAATTTCCTTCCATGCTTTAAAATATTCCTTCCCGTCGCTATATTGGAATACTAGGTGGCGTGCCTTCAAATGATTTCACACAGTTCTTGTAAAAGCCATCAACTGGGCAAGAAATTCTATCAGTTTGTGCAATGTCTGCGTTTCGATGATGGTCTGTTCGCATGCGTCTTCTCATCTCACATGCGTTTGCAAAAAGTCGGTGACACCGAGTGTCCACGCAGACTATTTCCCTTTTTCTCACACTTTTTTTATTTGTGGCTGGTGTTATAGTTCTGCATCCAAACCACACCCTCATTCTCACCGAATACCTGCTTCACAACTGCACTGAGCTGCCCAAGCCAGTTCTTCGTATGAGAAATGGATTTTCCCAATTTAGGTAATTGGGAATTCAATAACAGTTTACCAACTGTATCGCCTTTTTGTACAAACTTGCCCAGAGACTAAGCCTACGCTCCCGTAATTGTGCGGCGAGATTTCTCAGAGGAACTCCTTCTGTCAGCACTCCAGCACTCATTTGCCGTCTGCTGTGCAAGTCCAGCATAATCCACCCACCTATTTTCTGAACAGTCTTTACTTTGTTATCATTTATTATGTACTTTCGATCTTAGAGCTGGCCAAAGCATCACTAGTTATCTTTGCCCTTCATGATATTATCATTCACAGGACAGCCAGAATATGTGAAGAGGAACAAACTTGATTAATTCTGCGTTCATTTAATTTAAGATATGATTTTTCCAAATCTGAGCCTGCGTAATCCGAACTGTTCTTTTCTTCAAACACCATTTAAATGCATCCATGTCCAGTATAAAATTTGTATCTCCTTCGAAGTTTCCAACATGCTCCGTTGAATTAACAACAGGACATAATTTATCTCCATATTCCAAACGCCCCAGTAACCACTCGCATTCTGCAAAACTCAAGAGTCTAACTTTTAATTCCCCAGAGGTTGCATAGACTTCCTCCAATATCAGCTTGAATAAGTGTTGTTAATGAATTTTATTGTTATACCGATAAAATTAGGATACTTTAGGAATTTCTTTATCTACACGTGATTTGTCATTTTCCTCTTTCAGATCTTTCATTGCTCTAGAATATCAGAGTATAAGAAATTTATATAAGTATATTTGTAATGGAAAAAAAATTATTTGCCTTAATAAAAACCAATGGCTTCGAAAATGTTGAAATTTGTGGTCGCAAATTAGTCAAATGTACTTTTCTTAATCAAATTACATACATGATATTTTTCATTGATATGCTTTGCTTTACACTGTGGTCGAGTCTGCGATGTTCTAAAAAGGACATTTAATTTGGTCCAGGTACCGCTGGCAACAACAGGTGGTGGAACTAATGACGCCAAAAATTCAATTGTTTAATTTTTGCATGTGTGTATTTCCAACAGCAATTTGAATTTCAGTGAATATTTGTTTTTTAATTTTCATAAAAGTTTGCTTAATTAACACGTCACAGTCTAGAAAAGTCAAATATTACTTGGAAATATAGTGCTGCATTGAAGAAGTATCAAATAGTTCACTCTATTTTCATTTTCACTCAGTTCTTTCCATAATTAACCTTCCATCCATTAAGCCCTTTTATCAATTATTCCAGCAATTCTCATTTCATTTGCTGAATTTCTATGTGTACTAAACCTGCAATTTTTTCATTATTGTTGACCAAATCACAGGACGCCTTCTTTGTTCTGGCTTGAAAAAATTTTTTCTCGCTTTCCTATTTTGATCGCAGACCAAGAAGTGTAGAATTCCTATACCATACATTGGTTATTCTTTGTAGAATTTCCCGTTTCGGTCAGAATTTCTGCCAAAAAAATTTCCAAATGCAACAAATAAACCTTTAGGAATGCCAACCATACAATTATCTTGAAACCAGATGAAAGAACTCCTCCTTACATGTTAGGGTTTATCAATTTTTGTGATCTTTAGAAATGCTTCTAGCAAACGATTTAGTTCCAACCCACTGGTTTCAAGTATAAATCAAAATGTACTTGAATTTCATTTTAATGAGCTACATCCAAAGCAAATTTCAATTCTTTAAATTGTAATTTAGCCACTCACTGTAAAAGATATAATAACACGATTTTAAATTAACAACTTTTTTGGGGTTGAAAAGCATTCAAACATCATTTTTGTACGTTGATGCGTTTGGATTCCTATTATTTCAGTATGAACAGGAGTTTCATAATCGGTTCAACCACGCACAGCTTCTTTTATGGAACAAATTTTTCATAATAAAACCTCTTTTTAAACATTTTTCCTCCCTTGAGAATTTCCAGACAATTAGAGTTTTGGATAATAAAATGTACCCTAGAGAAATCATGTAAGCAATGAATTTTCAAACAAACTGTTTAATGACATATGGTTACAACAACAAGGCAGAATCCCAACCCAACCGAGTCACATGTGCTTGCACAGATAAAACTGCGTTAGTGAGAAGGTGGGAGTGAGAAATTAACAAGTGTGTTTGCGTTTAACGAAAGGCGATATACGTCAAAGTTCTTTGCTGACACCATAAAACTGATTCGAAATATTTGATCGTTATCGTTGTAATATGAAAGCTCTAAACATAAAGGCAGAGTCTGAATTTTGTGAAAACAAAAAATCGATGGTACAAATGTTTTTTTTTAAGTCAACACGCGCTTCTTTAGTACTTGTGTAATGAACTAGGACGACCAATCGAATAATTTTCTTCTTAAAAGTCTTAAAATCGACCAATAGATTTCAGGATAGAGGAAACGTATGAAGCTAATGCTCTCTGAATATTTACGAACTTTACTATCATAAGATAGTAAGGGACGAGGATGGGGACAGACCATTTTTAAGGATAGAACGGAGAGCATACATCAATTTCCTAACTGAAAAACTGAAAATGTAACTAATATGCAAGGTAAAGCTTAATGTAAAAGAATAGGATTATTTGAAAATCGATGAAATCGCCAAGAGATGAGTAGTAGATAGAACGAAATAAAGGTGGTAAAAATGGATGAAACAGATAAACAGCAACAAGGACACTTTGTAGTCAGCATTCATTTTACTACACGCTTCTAAACTTGGAGGGAAGGTAAGGAGAATTTGGTCTATGAAGCTTGAGGTATTCACTTGATCATTACTCACGTTTTAAAATTCCATTAAAATTTTTGGAAAACTGTTAAGGTCACCCAAATGATTCCTTTAAGTTACCTCATTGGTTCCTATTTCCGGTCACTGGAAAATTTAAAGTAAAACATCACCTTTAAATTATCCAAATAATTTATTGGAAACAATGTCTTCAATTCGCGTAGAACTTAATTTATTCTTCTCCAAATTTTAAAATATTCGCCAATGAGATTTCATTGTCTAAAGTTGTAAAACTTGTTCTCATGACATATTTATTGTCCACTTCAATGCGATGCCGAGATGATAACTATTTATGTGGACGCAATCGAATTTCATCAGAACTAATGACATAGCCCACCTGTCGTCTATTAGATTGAGAACAGTGGAAGATAAAAGACTTGAAGGTTCAGTTATAATTTTCCTAATTTCTTATGTAGAGTTAAAGAATCTCATTGGTGTAAAATCCTAAAATCTGCGATAAATGTGACAGAATGAGTCCGAAATAAATTTTTTATTAACGAATTTTTTACATTGCGTTTGATGTAGAGAGAAGGAAGTCATACTGTAGCCGCTCTGATAAATAGCTACACATTTTATTTACCCTCTTGTTGACCAGAATTAGCCAAAGAAGCTAGATATTCAAAGTAAGTGAGCATATGAGCATCGATCTCATGAAATGTGGCATGGCGAACATATGCGTTGACCACAGTGCCATTGTCAAGCACTTCTATTCTATTTATCTTCTTCAATATATACATTTTCTTCATTGGGATTGAAATAAGCATAAAGCCGAAAAATCGTAGATTCAGAGAGAAAATATTTCAAATCTATTATTGTGCCAGTGATTTTAAAATGAATTTAAATCATTTATTGCTCTGTTAAAGAATGAGAATTCTTCAATGGCATGAGTTTCGATTTGCTATTTACAACTCTTCCCAAGTTAATTACTGAAATTTACTTTTGTTCATCATATTATTGTACTGGTTAGGATGAAAAGGAAAGTTTTTGAACATACGAATTATTCAGAAACACTGTTATAATGAAATGGGTAATCGGTAATGGGTAAGTAAGTGGTTGAAGATTTATTCCTCGATAGCAAATTATTACGCAGTTTTTAGCATCAATTACAAACTTCAATACAAAAGTACTATTCAAATATTTATACCGGAAAGAGCAACACCGTAAATATTTATATGTTCATTTATCCAGTAATCAACAAAAATTAGTAAGAACCGTTGTTCAGTCACTACTACCGATTTTTCTTCTGCCTAGCGAAGTTTGCAATACGACATCCTTTGAATTTGAAGCTATTCATCGATTTTTCCTCGTTTTGCCTGATTCTATCACGTGAAGCCTCATTCCGCAACTTAGTCACATGTTCACTTTTCCAGCCAGGAGACAGATGTATTTTCCTTCTTTTCTTTTAAAAATATTCTGTCACCATCTCTGTTCTTTTTCAATTTTGTAGTACAAAAATTGGAAAAGTTGGTAAGACGCCATAAAGGGAAAGTTTTCTAAGCCCTAAATTGACGTCTCCTAATCTCGATCATTTTTAAAACAGAATGATCAAATATTTGACGATTTAATCTCTTGAGAAACTACATGATCTAGCGTCAAAATGCCAACTCATACACAAGCATAAATGTGACTTACAGTATCATGATAATCTTCAACCAGATGGACTTGCCAAAGCGGTCGGTCAAGAGGAAGTCCAACAGCAGCTAACTGGCCCACCAACATCTCAACAGGATCCTTGTCTGATTCCACCATGCCTTCCTCTTCTGGGGGTCGTTTATTTGGTGAAAGACGTCGTCCGTAGCTTGGTCGATTCTGTCCGACGAGATAAGCTGGTACAACATGTTCGTCGATATTAACCGATGCACATCTAGAGAAGAAAACAATCGTTTGGTTGAAATTAAATAAAGTAATTTATTATCATTAAAGCGAAAATATTATGCAAAATATTGCCTCTTAGAATGAATTTCAGTATGTCTCTACAATAGATATTTGTTGGCATATTCATAATCAATGTGCAAATTTCTCGGCTTATTCTTTGACTTTTCCCCATCCACACCACCAACCATAATTCTTCTCTCTAGAGACCGAGAAAAGAAAAAGCGCGAATTTGGAAGTAAATAGTTCTTAGAACCTCTTAGCGCTATTACATTTGTTTATTATAATTTCATGGCTGTGAAAATATCAACTCAACGTGTGTTGGATGAAATAGAATTATAACCGAGAAACAAATAGAAAAAAACCATTCAAGTACTGAGTATCGGAGGAAGTTGGATGCTGATCAAATAGACCTAAATTTAGTCTTTAACCAATTTCGAGCAAAAACCTTCAAAATGACAAGGTTTAATCGGAAAACACTCAGTTTTCGCTTTTTTATAAGAAATGTTTAGTTTTGAACAGTTGTCATTTTTCGAAAGAACTTTACGATCAAATGCAAACTAACTAAAATGTTTAATCACTAAAACGATAGAGGAAGGATTAATTGAATGTTTATGCAAGACTTTTAGGGTATAAGCTGTGGGAACGTTTGTCCAAATCTCTTTAAAAAATTTATAGTTGAAAATGCTTAAACATGGGTTAAAGTGTGTCCGAGTGCGACCTTGAGGTCAAATGTATTAATCAGCTATGGTGCTTTTAAAGTGTTTTTTAAAAGCAGACAAACGCAAAAGTTATTTTTTAAGAAATCTCAACTTCGTTATTGTCGTACCTGAAAATTTGTTTACTTAGAAACAAATCTGAAGCTCAGTAGTCTCAATCAGTCAATCTTCATATCAAGACCATAAAAATATACATGAAATTTATTAACTTTCCAGTCATCTCCACACTGCTCTGCTACTTCACCTAACATTTTGGGTATTTTATTTTTTCTTTCTGGAAGGGCACTAACAGATGGTAAAAGCTGAAGTGATTTCAACGTAGTAGAGCTCAAGAGAGTTCACTCTAGGTAAACGCTGGTATTAACAAACTCTAACCATTATATAATTAAGCCAGCATATTGTCTTTAGGTTCTGTTTAACTTATATTCCAGTATTCGGCTGATTAAGAAGTTTCCAGCAATTAACCGCAACTTAAATAATACTGAAGTTTGTTGCGATCAGAGTCTAGTTTTGTTATCTGATGTTAGCACACCAAGTATCATTATATGAATCGACAGTTATAATGTTATGATTGTAAGTAACTGGATTTTAAACCTGCTAAGCCAGTAGGGCCTTACCTTGCGAATAAGTTTCCTTCCGGCGATAAGGCAATAAAACTTTCCCAACCAGGGAACGAAATGATTATTACTGTTATTAATCGTGATAAAGTAGAAGTTAATCATATTCAGCCATGGGAAAGTATTTAGACATGGGAAAAATGTAATGTCTTTCAAATAAGGAGTAAAAGAGAGGAAAGTAAAAAGAAAGGATTGTTTAACGTGGTTTGAATTTCAGATTCATTTGATTGCGTAGCTGATTTATGCCATAGGGCCTCAAAGTTGGAACTTTTGAAATTGATCCATAGATTTCCTTGAGTGCTGGTTCACTTCAACAGTATTCAGAATTGATTAAATAGAGCTTAGTCATGTTCCTTCTGACAACCAAGTGGCTGCTAGCGAATATTAAAATAGATCATTTCAAAATAGCATGGCTTAAACAAGTTTGCTGAAAGTTTAACATATTCTACTGTTATTTCATATTTAAAAAATCTGGCGCTGTAAAGATAGGAGAGGTGCCACCACCCAATCTTTTAAACATGGTCGATTTGGGTGTGCGATTTCTTCTGCAACCTGAATTAGATGTGAAATGCGCTATTACAAAAATGCAATGAACACAAAACCTTGTCCCTGAAAACTAATATTCATAAGCTTACACACCCACCTTGAAAGCTAGGCTGCAATCAACTTTCTCAAAAGTCTATTTTTAAGGAAAAAGAATTAGGTAGAAATATTAGTTTCAAGACAGAAATTCCCCAAAATACTTTTATCCAACACTCAGTAAATATTACTTTCAAAGCCATGAACTCTCTGTCCGATATCAATACGATTTTTTGTTCAAATGGACTAAATAAATAGTTTTAGATCATATAATGCTGAGTGCTAATTGCATTAAATTAAGATCGTGATAAATAAAAATAAGGATATGAGTTCAGTAACAGAGAGGGAGGACCGCCGATATCTTTGCTAATCTTCATAAAATATTTCCGGTTAACAATTTATTCAGCAACAAATTTAACTCAGTATCTCAAAGCGACTTTTTAAGAGATAAATTTGTGCGGACTACACACGCACACACATATATATATATATATATATCAACACAAGATCATTCGTTTTTTGAATATTCGGCGGAATGCATTTTTAAAGTTAGCCTGCCATCATTTGGCCTCTCTGTTTGATGAAATTTAAATAATCTGCTGATAATTGCGTCAAAGAGAAGATGTGGGAAAGGAAATAGATAGTCGGTTTTTTCTACATATCGGAGAAGGTTTTTCCATTTCTTGGTGTCTCCCTTTCCGCAAGACCTTGATTTGAAGTATTTGAAGGCGTTAAGGTTGAATGGAGCTTATTTTGAAGGATTTATATGTGGGTATCGTAAAATGTAGATTTTGATTTATTAATATTTACAAAACGGTCTAATTTGTTTAAAAGCAAGAGAAACTAAAACTTTCCAAGTTTAAATGATCAAACGGTGGTGCCCTGTCTTCCTGTTTTCATAGCTGCGAAGCGGTTAATTATTAAAAGCACAGATGGAAAATCAAGTAATTTAACTAATTTTTAATATTTTTAACAGAAGGCATATTTTGCACCTTTCAGCAGTTCCAGAACTAATGTTTCATTAACTGTGGTTTTAAAGGTGACAAATGCTTTTTCTCCTATTTTGCCTCCATAATTGTACCTTTAAGGGAAATCTTGATAGAATATCTCATATAATACGAGATTCACACATTAATTACTGTGCCTAATATTTATAGTTCCAGAATTTTAGAATCATATAATATAGTTTAAATGATAAAATAACATTTTCTTGCTCTGTAATTGCAAGTTAAGTTGAACAGTTCACAAGATTCACAGTAACCTCAATTCAAGTGTTGGGTTGGATATATAGAAAGTAAATTAAAAGAATTTTAAATTTGTCAAAATAAAAAAGCTTTTAGCCATAAAATTTCACTCTGATTAACTCCAGAGGATCAGCATTTAAAATGGAAAATCAGCATAAAAATAAAGGAACAGTTTGGTTTTTATCTTTAAAGTAGAAAGATATTAAACACAAAAATTTAAAAAAGTACTGCTTCACAAAATACTTTTTTTCGTTTGATTAATTAGGATTTATGTCCATTGAAATCTAGTGAGCTCTAATGTGTTAAAACCATTGGTAGGTTATTTTTTATCAGAAAAGATGAATTGATCAAAATGCCTTGAAGAGCCATTCAATTCAATCTTCCGACAAATAGGTGGATAAAAACTTGCAAGATAACTAGAGATCAAATCTTGTGAACCATGCGCATAAAGTCAAAATTACTCAACTTACTGAATCCATTAATCAATAGGCATTTTACCGTTCCAATTGTTACGATGCTTTCTCGAGCATGATAATTGTAAATTTTTTTATTTTTAATACGAAAATGGCAACTGAACATGATGCCATTGGATTTATTCATATAATTTTAATAAGCTATATGGTGAATATATCATGTCCAATTTGTGAAAGTCTAAATATTAGGCGAGCTAACTTTTCACTTTAAAAGTATTGCTTTCAGCGACTGGAGTAATTGTTTAAACTTATTTATTAACCCACTTGTTCATTACCGCTGAACTGATTTAAATAAGTGTTAAATTTATGGTAAAGTGTGCTAGAAGCATAATAAATACATATTGAAAAATGAGATTTGTCCATTTAGTAGATCAAATCCGAATTTTCTCCCATTGTGCAAAAACTGGATGATTCCCAGTCGAAAAATTAGGCCAGCAACCCCAAAAATATTTTGTTTAAAAGTACACTTCCTTCATGCGGAAAAATTATCGCCAATCCTCTCATCCAGTAAGTAGTTATGTCTTCAGTTTAAATGAGCAAATAGGATTTGAACTAACCTCTGCCAGGCATATCCAGTCGGTAAGGGCACTACAGTCTGTTGAAGTCGTTCAGCAAACCACCTTTCCATGCCCTTAGATCCACAATTTCTCCGTTGATGAGTGCTATTTGGTGTGGGTGGAGCTGAGAAAATCCGCCTGACTAGAAGCTTCTTCAGTGCTGCGATCTTTATCCCCGGGGCACCAAGATAGATAACTACCACAATATTCCTTCCAGCATCTTCGCCATGAAGGTAATGGAGTGAGAGGGAAGACAGGGTTTCAACTAAACTAGATCGTCTATGTTGGGCAAGAAGAAGGCCAATTTGTCGAATGCAATAGGATATACAGAAAGCAGGGAGAAGGAGAATTAAAAAAGTAGTCCCAGCTATGTAGGAAACTATGAGGAGGCTGGAGTGGAAGACACATATGGTGACACGAAAGACATCCTGACGAAGATTTGAGGTGTTCGCGGGAAGAGCTTGTGAGGAGGAGAGAATCTTACCACCCCCTCCAGCTTGAGAGTGAGATGAGGCAGAAGAAGATGGTGCGGAAGTCTCTTGATGAGATTTATGTTCGTCGATAAGACGAGGCCGGTGAATTGGTCGAGGTGGAGGCTCTCCACGAGAATTTCGCTTCTGAGCTGGCGCTTTCACTGAGTGGGAACGGACTAAAACGAAGTTGATGGATTTTCATTTACTGGAATGTCAGAAATATTTCAAATTTGTATAAAAATATTGGTATTAAGGTACTTTTGACTAAATAGTGGTTCATATCGCAAAAGGTCGGTGGTTAAATAAAATTACCACTAGATATTTTTACTGAATGTAGCTGAACAAGAATTACCTTTATTTTTTTAACTAACTGAATTACTTTATTTTATCCAATTTGGTTTCCTCAGAAATATATCTGAAAATCGTTCTTCTTTTTCTTTACATTCATGGGTTGGAGTCCAGGATTAATTTAAAATATTATGAGCCATAACCAAATCATCTAATTATGAAAATCCCCATAAGAGCCTATCCCAGAGAAAAAAGGCCAACGCACAAAAATGCCCACGATTTTACACACCCACATATCTAACAGAGGACAATACTGAACTAAGCCAGTCCTAATTATGCCAAGTAGCTGGGAGTGCCATTAATAGAAAAGAAATACGGGTTAGGCAAATAGTGAAATGGCACCTGTCTTTAAAACGAAATCATACTTAACATTTAAATGTTGGAGGTAAAGCCAGTGGGAGTTATGACAGTGTCATAAACCACAGTTGGAATTTAGTTGTTTCGTTTGTAATCCCAGCAAACATGTAGTAACCATAGTTTGAGAAAAAATATTTCAAATGCGAGACTCCATTCTTCAGTCTGTTTACTTCCATTTAAAAGGGTTGGTTTCCCTTGATTTGACTTTAAGGTGTTTGGCTCTTACAAACTCTCTTTTAAATTTCTTCATTCTAATTTAGAGTTATTAGTTCCCCAATCTGACCTCATTTTGTTGTAGATCCACCGTTGCATACGCTGTTATCATTATTATTGTCAACAGTAATGTACAAAATTTTAAATTTTTAATTATAGAAAGAAACCAATATCAAATAACGGTAAGTCTAACAAATGATAAAAGGGAGGGGATCAACAAGGTACAAAAGGCAACTTCAATGTATCAGAGTCGAACTTTAATTTTTAGATTCGGCTTGTACAATATTTGTGAAATGATCAATTTACGTTCCAAAATTCAAATTTCACGAATCCTACCCTGAATTGCACCAAATGCACGTCTGCGATGTTCAGTATTTATTTACCGGTATTATTCAATCTAGAAGGGTCAGTCTTAACGCTTCAAATTGTTATTTCCAATGGTTGAGAAGGCAAATAATCTTACATGATATTCCGCAGTTTACAGTCTTTACATAGCAGAGATGAGATAGCTAAATATTTTAAGTCAGCAGAGCTCTGTAGGTTGTGTCCACTCAAGGTGAAGTCAAAAACAGAAAGATTAATTATGCTCAGTATTAGAAGAGAGCAAAGAATTTTTGTGCGATTGAGCAGTTTTCTACCAATCATTTAGTGAATTTTCACCAAGATAAATATGCATTAGACATGTTTAGCATCCGAACCATTAACGTATGCATTTTGACCTCACAAGATATTAGGATCCGATTATTTAGAAGCCACAAAATATAAGGACTTTTTCCAAACAAGTGATTCGGCATAAGAATTTACAGACTTAAATTTTCAAGGGGATGTCAAGTTTTCGACATACTATACAGTCTGAAATTAATTGTTCGATTGCAAATATGATAATGAATTATTGCAGATTTGCACGTACAGAATGACGCAAAGAGCTGTCTAGCAAACCTCAAATCCACAGATGCTATTGTGGAGTTCCGAATCTGTATGATTTTAAATTCAAATAAAGTCTAAGGATATGTATGTTTTTCTCCTATATCTTTTCATAAAAAACTGACCATTAATTTAATTAAATAACTTTTAAAATTGAAAGATTTTTCCCTGCCATTCCGTGGTTCTCTGCAAAGAAGTGAACGCAATAGGTGACGCAAGATGATTTGTCTCTTAAGGGAATGAGAGCTTAATAATAACACCAAATCATGATGCTCAACAGTCTAATAAGCGCTCGTGTATGACGTCTTAACATTTAGAGATGTAATTTCAAGAACGTGGCTAACTCATTCCTGAAGTAAATGTAAAAATGGGAATAATTTTATAAATCACATAATTAAGATAATTATGTTTTTCAAAATTGGCCTTTGCCAACCTTACCACTAGCACAAGTTTAAAACAGCTTCACCTGAGCTCACTTACTGGTAATTTACATCAAAATGTTCATTACTTAGCTCTTTTTAAGTTCGAAACAATTTTCAGCATATATGTTTAAAATCAGGCAGAACTGCCCTAGTAGAGATAAAACTATCGGTGGTATATTGTTAAAGGTTTGTATAGTAGTAAAAATACGATATTTCCCCATTATCCTTAGTTAAATAGGATAAATTGCAGCTCTACAAAAAAATTTCGCATAATCCATTAGTGTGTTGAGAATTCCAATTGAAAGAACTCAAGTGAACCTCGTCCACCTACCCATGGCTATATGAAGAAGCAAATACATAAAAGTGACAAAATCAACTGGTCAGAGATCCCTGAATATCGTGGACGTGAAATTAATCAGAAACCCGAGGATCAAATAATAAAAATTTTTCCATTATTATCCATTATTCCATTATCAGAAATTGAATTACATTTCATACGGAAAGGTGAACAACTCAATTCCTTTAGAATTCGAACGACTATTGACATTCTGAGTTCATCATAAATTTGATCTCTGAATGTTTTGCCATTCCGCGTGTTCAAATGCTATTCCTCCGATAAAAGTTGTTAATGTTTTCTTTGCTTCGTCATGGAAAATAATAATCCCTATTGCATATTAACTATGACTGATATTCAAAATATAGAAAGTATCAAAATCTCCGGACCTATATAAGTATTTTCGAGATAATTTTATAGTGATACATTACAAATGCTGGAATTAGAGCTTGCATTTTTGTGCCTTTAATTATTGCACAATTTGTTGCTTGTTTCTGATTGATTAAAACCAGTTCCTATATAAGGCGAAGATTGCAATACCTGGATAATACATATTACCGAAATAGTAAATCGATATTCTTCAAAATGGATTACCGAGAATACAATTTTGTGGGTGCATAGCAAGACAAATCTCTACCATTGAACATGGATTTTTGAAGAGATTTCACGTAAAGATTCTATTGATTTAAATTATTAATAATTTTCTTAATTCTTTTGTTATTTTCCATGTGGTATCATTAAACAATACATGCGCTGTGCTAATACCGATTTCTACTTGAACAATCCGTTTATACCATCAACTTATGCTGATGGCAAACCTTTGAACTTTATTTTGCTTCTGAATTCAAATAAGGAAGATTAAATTTCCGAGAACTTCTTTCCAGAATCTTAAATTTTAACCAGCACATGGTCAGAATCCACGTTGCGTTAATTTTTCGAGAAAAGATCTCGGTGAGTGAGTAGTCATAACAAAGGTGTCAGAAACATGGAACAAATAAAATTTTAAGCAAGGAGAAGTCCCAATTATCCAAAATTAGTCACCTTAGGATCAAGTTCTTTCACGGTTTTAAATCAGATGCTAATATTTGTAATATATTTGAGCAATTCCAAATTATATGAACCTTCCATAAGTCACGCTTCATTGATTCGCTCATAAATTAAACAGCTACAAACCGACTTTTTTCTTACCATTTTATTGATCAAAGGAATAAAATTTGAAACGAAGATGAACTCATCTTTATAAAATTTCTGATTACCTTATTTTAAAATGTCAGTACCAGACCTTTGCATTTACTGTTATTGTTTATTTTAAACAAAAAAAGAGAATGAAGTAATTTCAGGAGCCATAAAGAACATTAGATTTGCAGAATAATTATTTATAAATTAATATACTGAAATGAAGTCTTCTTTTAAGCTGGATTTGTTATTTTAGTTTTTTCATAACCAGGAGCTAATATTTTGCATCTGGTACTCATTTTATCAATATTTTTACTGGTATCCAATTTTTCTTCTTTAGTCAACTAAAGTAAGTGCTCGAGGGAGAAATTACAATCCTTAACTACTTCAAATCAAAAATATTGTGAACAATGCTTGAGAACACAAAATAAAACGTGTTTAAGTTATTCTTCAATGCTCATGAATTTGAAAATATTTAATCAAATATTGCACAATTAGATCCTCTTTGCAGGTATTAAACTTATCGAAGGTCGATAAATGAACAAAAGGACATTGTGACTATTCATGCACAATGTTTAACTATCGAGTGCCATGAAAGAATGCGCAATCACAAGTGGACAAAATAGCGTAGAATTCTAAAATGCAACTTTGAATAAAATAGAGATTTAAATATGACGGGAAGAAATGATGTGACAATAATTCCGTCCATTTAAACACTAAGATAGAAGATTTTGATGAAATTTAAATTCGGACAAACTTTGTAACTCAAGTAGTGGCAACATACGCAATACTCTACTTTTAAACTTGATCAGTTCGTGTATGCGCTTTCTTCTACTACCAGTGGAGTCTGAGACAAATCGTGAAAAGCAAAACTTGAAGAATAACAACGAATGCAAATCGATATCCATGGCATTTACTATGGTACTATTCAGCGGCTCTCAAAATAAAGTTTCAACCAAACAGAGCATTCTCAAATATCTTAAGCCACGAAGACACTTTTAAGACAAAGTGACGGCAATGGTAACTAAAGTCATTTAGATCTTCACATTTATCTTCCTTCTCCCTCATTGAGTGCTGTTGATACACCTTTAGATCTATCAACTGGTCAAAGAATCTTAGCAAATAGGGTGACAATAAATTATTTTGAGGACTTTTATGGCCTATTATATAATATAAAGAACTTGTAGCCGCACTGATTCCTTTCGTTTACATATTAAAATTAGCGAAAATTGATTAGTAAAACAGAAACAGTCAAGTGCAATATAGGAGAAATTAATTCCTATAAGGATAATGTACACTCAAGTGGGGAGGGTGGGGAGGAGGAGAAGAATGTGGTGAGAGGATGAATCTAATTGGATAGGAGGGATTGCTGTGTCTAACGATGACGGCTGTGATTGCACAGCACAACAGCAGCAGTGATGATGGTGCTAGCCACAAAGGCAAACGGCAGTTCTTTGCTACACGTTCTACCACAATCATAAGGCTTAGGTCCTTTCCCAACCCGAACATTTACAACTGTAAATGTCTCTCTCCCTCGCACTCGCCTTTCGACCGTTGCCTAAAATCAGCTTATAAACAACCTTCTCTTAACAATATATGTATCCTCATTGACGTACATATGGATAGACCTTAGAGCTTTAATAAAAATAAACACATCTTAATAAATGTACTTTCTTGGAAGGCCCTTGTAACTTCCAGATCTCTATAAAAGTGATTTTTCAAACTCACATGAGAGATCATTGAGATACTATTAGTTTAATCGGCTGACAGGAAATTGAATTCCTATTGGCGTGAATCTAATTTAAAAGAAGTGAATATTCGAATTAATTAACGTTAGCCCAGACGAAATTTGTCGAAATTTGTTGTCAAATAGAAAATATTTAAAATTCCCCATTGTTAATACGCGTGACTAGGTATCAATGCAACATGGATTGGTTAGTGCATAATGACATAAAACAATGTAAACTTTAAAAATTTATAAATTAAGGAGGAATTTAGACCATAATGGAACAAATAATAGGATTAGAAATCACTTTAATGCGGCTAAAGATATTAATAACTAAACATTTTTAACCATCACCAATAAATCAGAAGTAGCGCTTGACATTATAGAATTATAGTTAACAATATAACGGATACATTTTTAGCATATTAAGAAAATGTTAAAAGATCTGTTTATTTATGAACCTAATATAGTAGTTGCTAATTGGACAATAGTACGCAATGCCTAATATGCTAACTTTTATGAGAGAAGTCTGGAGATTACGTATCCTACGAGGTTCAAAATTAACCACTAACCACTTCAATTCTAAAGGTTTTATACGGAGATTAACACTGTCAGGATCGGGGATAACAGTCTACAAAGCGACAGCGAAATTTACGACTGGACAATTTTGTTAATCAAAGGATTCATTCAAGTTATTCAGAGACTAAATTCCATATCTAGTGCCCTTAAGATCCCACTATTATCCAATATTTGATATTTTATGTATTAAAAATAAGCATTATTGCAAAATTGACTTCATATTTTCAAAGGAACATTCTATAAACTTGTTTATTTCCAAAACGAATGAGAACAAATAAAAAAACATAGGGCAAGCAATATTGGATTTAGAAGTAGAACCAACCTTTCGACAAATCGCTCGAAGATATTATTGCTACGGAACCATTTCTACGTTACTATATAAACAAACATTCTGATTAATGGTATAAAAGTAAATATAGAAATATATTTCTTTGCAAAGAGAAGAAGCCCCCTTAAGCGTGACCTCAGAGGCATTTTAGCAAAAAATGCCCACCTTAGAAAGGGGAAAATATAACATCTTTATTAAAGAGAACACTGCGAAAAAATTATGCAAGAAAGTAGCAACAAGTGTTTAAATAAACAGGAATCTGCAGACATAGCAATAAATAAGTACTATTTATAAATTACTATATGGTAAAACTTACACTATTTATCTTTATATTGGCATATATAAGCATATTTTCTAGATCCGCAGTTGACTTTATTTAACCATGTTATTCTGAATAAAAGAGACTATTTCAGTAGCATATGAGGAAAATAAGTTACAAACTAACCAGGTAATTTTTCAAGTCCAGCTATTCCAAAAGCCTTTGAAGACGACCATTGTTGAGATCTAGATCGAGGCTTTAATGGTGCTAATTGAGGATTAGATGGCGGAGGGGGTAGTGGTGGAGGCGTTGGGGTAATTGGAAGGATGACATGAGGCGGTTTTCTCTCGGTGAAGGAACCCCGACCGCGAATATATGTGTTGGATGAGAATGGTTTTGACATTAGTGGAAAATGCTTTGATGATCGAGTGGATGGCGAGGCAGCTATACGTGTTGGACCGTTTGAGGCCGCAGTGTTAGTTGGAATTGTAATTGAACTGCGGCGAAATAAGGAGGAGGACATTAGGATGATAGCATCTTACCGCCGGTTCTCATCTATTCGAGTTATGCATTTAAGAATTTGAATAATATTATTTAAACATGAATAAAATCCAAATAGAGGACACAAAATAAATATACAGTTTTAACTTGCAGCGTATGTTCGAAACAAAGTTCCGAAAAATAATTAAAATAAAATAAAGGACCATCAAAGGTGAGATATAACACTTACAAAATTTTAATATTTATGCGTGATTTACAATATATTTTATTAAAACAATAGACGACTTACCTGATATAGCATCCTACGAATCCCGAATTGTAGGCAAATTTTGGACAAGTGACCTTGACTTAAATTGTTGACTGCTGAGAGAAAAGAGTTGTTTAACGATTCAAACAAATTACATTAATGTCTTCAGGTATCTTATTTTTGGGTCCTGATTATTAGTTTAAAACAAGTCTTTGAACAGTTTTGTTGCTTTTATCATTTATATTTTGCACTACTTTCCATCAGAAAAATGATAAGTATTTATTTTTATTTATTGGCTTTAACTTTGTTATTTTGAAGGTTTTGTTATAATGTTATTAATAAGTTACAGTTAACTTAAATATAGCCATCTTTCTATAATCCAGTTATAAACTTCCGTTTTCTTTAGAAAAAACTATCACTTTATACTAGGCCATGAATTAGTATTTAAATATTTAATATTTGAAATTTGATTAATAACACGGCAGAATCCCTCTATTGGAAATCACTCTGAGTAGAGTTTTTTCTACATGTTCTTGAAATTGTGAAGTTTATATCGATAAACGTTTTTTTATGTTGGGAGACTTGATTCTTGCATTTGTGAATAAAATACTGGCATACTGCTGTTTTTAGCAGTATCTTAAAATAATTATTATTTCTATCGATTTTTTCTTACTAATATGCTATGGTGTGCATATGACGTTTTTCATAGCAATTTGGATATTAAATTATTCAAATCTACCTAACTATAAAAAGTTTTGGTTTACATTTGTAAACCTAAATTTTGCACAAATTCTTAAGTGAAATATAAAATGTAAAAAGTATGTAGTATTTTATTTTCCTTTTTACTTAGATGCATTTTATTAATAAGTTCTCATATTTTTCTTTTCTTACTCCACCCTATCAGCCATACTTTTATTCTTTAATTTGTCTCTGTTCTTCGCTTTGAGACGCAGAGAATACGGTAGAAAACCGTTTCTACGGAGTCATGCAGATTTATATCTATACTTATTTGGTTAATAAATGTGAGTAAGGTGAAAATCTTCTCACTTATTGCTAGCTTTCTGTTTAGTATGATGTAATTAAATCACATTTCGATTGAAAGCTCATATTGAGTTTATGAGTGACAACTTACCTCCCTCACTTTCCAACTTATTTGCTGAGTCAGCGGCAAATATCAATCCATTCTGTTGCAGTTTTGCTCTTAATCACGATTATTAGAGTCATTTTAATGATAGAATCTGTTTCTTCGAATAAATGCAATTTTGTCACCAACATAACGGGAAACAGCACTGATATAACTGAAATTGCAATATTAATAGAGTCTCATTGTAATAAGGCAGAAAATTTATTATTCAATGAAGAAACTTTTCTTAGCATTAATGATGAATTAAATCTATTTATGCATTCCTGCTGATAATACAATCAGAATGAAAGAACAAAACAGCAAACTTTCAGCAGTGATGCAAACGATTACTGTTTACTGAAATGTGCGATTTCTTCGCAAGGAATCTGCTTCAAATCATTTCATATTTCTTTAAGAGTTCTATCGCATTTGATTATAATAATAAGTAGTGGCAGTGACAAGCGCAATTTTATTTTGAATTCAATCGGTTTGGATTATCGAAACTTGATTTGAGATCACATTGGGTAAGCTACACAGAAGGAGCCATTTCAATGTAATCAACAGTGGTTTTGTATGATTAGCATATTAGAACTTACGCAAGTACTTTATACTGATAAGAATCACGTATTAATCGTTTGGAGCCACCGTCTATGTAAACAATCCTCCACAAAGCGTCCTGTAAATACACATACAAAAACAGCGAGGGCTAACCTGTTAAGTTGCTACCCTAATTACTACACAAAGAGGGAGCGGGGTGAGGAAGGTGACCGACCAAACGACCGAGAACTAAACACACACAGAAGGACAATTTGTGCGTCTGTGGCACGCATTCGAACGCTACTGGTTAAAACAAAATCTCTTTGTAAACAGGACCATATGTGCAATTGTGGCAGACGCATTCACTATAGCAGAAGTACAAATGTACTAACAGCATTCGATCACGATGACCACTGAAGGGGAAGCATTTATGAGCACTCTCCCAACTTCAGACTCTCATACCCCTACTGTTCACTGGATTGATGATTGTCCTACCTCAAAACTCAAATGGTGGTTTCCATTAGCCCTTTCAGCATCGATTTACTTTGCGAACATCATCTATCTGCTATTTAAGTATCTACTCAATCGGTTCCGTCCTAAACCGACCCATCATTCAATAGCTTATCCGAACATTTTCCGAGGAATTGAACAAAATGATTGTGATGAAGATATTGACCCGGACTTTGACTTTATTGAAGAGGATCCCTTACATCGACAACGAAATCAATGGCTAGAGGAGATGCAGTTTGGAGATACAGACGACTGGACGCTTCCTAGCATGGCTGCAGGAACGGACACGACTTATGAATTTTCGAACTCGGAGCATATGGGAAAACAAAGTGTGAATGAGGACAGAGATGATTTGAGGGGTTTGAAGAGGGCGAATGGTGAGAAACCAGGAGAACATTTTGTATCCCTGAAACTTGAAAGTATCCACACTCTTGATGCTGAGAATAAGACAGGAAATTCAAAGAAAAAACCTAGAAAATCTAGATCTAGACGTAATGAATGCTGCGGAAAAGCACATGGAAGCCTGAATCAGAGAATTCGAATCCACTGTGAGCAAATGACCTCGGTATCTTATCGATCCGGAAGAATTTTGGTATGATATTCAAAATATAATTCACAAGTACTGGTAATTACATAATTTTTAGTTCGCCTTCTTACGGCATTATTAAATTTTTATACCAAATTATTTTGCAAAAAGGATATTTTTATCATTTATCAACCTAATTTAAAAAGTAATTAACTATTAAATCATTTTTATGTTGCTTTATTGTAGTGCCTTTATGCTCATGATTAAAATAGTTTGGATCCACGATCTGTGAAGAATAATCACAATCTTGCTTCACTTTCACGAGTGTTTTTTTTAATTCTTGATAATTAAAGTAATACCATTTCAGAATGTCCTTGAATTAAAAAAAAGATAGAATATGATCGTACATAGAAGGAGATACTTCTTCTTTGGTGCTCATTCATTAACTTAATCAGTCTTAATTATGTATTCTTTGATTACTAACTAGGACCAATAGATGTTTAGTCATTATTCAAAATCATTAACCCTCTCATCTAAAAGTTAAGAGGAAACAAAACTTATTGATTTTTGCTAATCAGCTCTGATTTAAGAGTGAAATTTTCTTTTATTTAAGATCCATTTGACTGAAATCGATTAACAGATCTCTTAGATAGACAACAGAAACCTTTTTCAGTTTCACGAATAAATTGTGTTAGAGACAAGTTAACAGCAAAATTCACCTTACTTCCTCACTTGATTTCAATATGCGATGGATTCTTGATAATTAGTGTAGCTGAACTACTGCTTTGCAAATATATTTGCTTTTTCATTTAAAATCAAACAGAAATGAGCAAATAGTTAAACAAAGTTGTTTGAAAGGTTTTTTCAACAGCAGATTTCAAGAATCCTTTATTACCCTACTTTTATTATGCATTTTGCATTTAAGTTATACAGTTTTCATCGTTAAAAATGTGGGAATAATGAAGGAGAAAATGAACTTTCAGAAGTCGGAAAGTATGACGATAAATCGAGTTCGCCGTCGATTTCCATTTTTGTTGCCCTTCTAACAATATCTTTTCACATTGTCTTCTTTCTTGAAATTCGGCGATACTAGACCTGATCAGTCTTAATTCTCCTTCTGACTAGAAACCTTTCACCTAATTTTTCTCCTTAAGTGGAGATTCCTTTGAAATCTTGGATCACAATACCATTTTTGGATCGACAAATTATATAAGAACGACTTAACCAGCTTAGAGTTGTAAATTTCGCCTCATTAGTATAAATAATTTCGTGAACTCTAATTTGAGAAAAGTTTTTTATTCATGACATACGATAAAAAATAATTCCACCCGAACTATTCGTCTCCGAATTCCTAGTTCATGAACTTTTCAACATCTGGAGATCTTTACGTGGAGTACGTTTAAGTGACTTGTGTTAAGGCATATGTAAGTGTGCATTTAATGCGTTGAGAAATCTTCGGAATAGAGCTGTTTCAACTGAACCGTAGTGCACTATTATAGGCCTAACTCCAAACATTCTAAACAACGGACTTTCTTAAAATATTAAAGAAAGAAAATGAACGATTACTATGTGATATAACAAGCGCAACATGTTAGTACTTTAAATGGAAAGTACATGATCAACGGACTCAGGTAAAAGTGAGCATTGAAAAACAGAAAAGCGTGGTAGATTCTAACCTTCCTATATAGCAAGATTATATTTAAATATTCAGTTAATTCCAATAAAGAAGAAAAAATATCTGCAAATAAATTATGTGATTTAGTAGTATTGGAAGGTACGGATTCGAAAACACTATTCTCTACTCTGTAAATGTTTAAATTATCGTGTCGCTTGATACTAGTTGCCTGATAAAAGCGCCCTGCAACTTCCCCTTGCTTATTTCCAAGATCCGTAATTCTTATTTAAGAATTTATTGAAGACCACTGACGGTTAAATTGTAAATTCAACAATATATTCATTATAAACATCAAGGTTGAATAGCATTATATCAGGGAATTATTAACGAGCTTCCCTTTGGCACCATTTGGAAGTTAATTAGCACGTCTCGAAACCACGGAGTATGCTTTATCTCTGAGTGGTTAAAATATCTCGCCCGTCAGGCTTGTCACTGATAAGAAACACTTGAGTCTCTTCCACTCTTGGAATCTTGAAATTTGGCCTATACTAGACGGATAAATAAAGTTATCAGTGCTATTCTGATCTTTAGGAGTCAGTCATTGAAAAAATATTGTTTTTACGTTCACGTAAGCTCTAATCATCTCCAGGTATCCTGGCCATAAGAGGAAAATCGTACTTATAGTGATTGACCAGCCATCAAAATTGGTCAGTGGGATCTGAACTCAACAAAAATGAATTCACTCAGAATATAGGGTGTAATTACTTGATATTTGATTATCAGAGCATTAGTATGTAGCGATTGATTATATCCAAGATGTAAAAGTGTAAAATTTGAATCAAAGTATAAATTTTATAAGGTTTTTATTCTACTTGACTCCTTTCCTTAACCTGTAGTAGACTTTTTTATTCTCTGTGTTCAGGGAAAATAAATAAGCACTTATAAAAAAATTTTGAAGAATATAAATTTTTAATGGTCACAACACAGTAGTACTTTATATTACTAAGCCTGAGTAAACCAGAATTGTTATGGCAATATATCTTACGGGCACTAGAAATTCAAAAGGCCTGTTTAAAGACGGTATACATTGCAACAGTCAGATACAATTTTTCAAAAAATTAAACTACCGGGGGCACATGTTATGTCATTGATCGGTTTATTCCTTACGCAAGTGAAATATGAATAGAAGAAGTCGGTGTCATATATATATATATATACATATACATATAATATATATATATATATGCATATATTCCACTTCTTATTATAAGGGAAGTAAATTGAATTCCATTAACGAAAGGATTAATTTTTACGCTTCAAAATATTCACAATCGTTAAGAATAAATTATAATTATTTTCTCTTTTAGCTCGTCATCTACGTAATGCTTTGTACAATGAGCTGGATTATATACATTATCGGAACAATCTTGTAAGCATTTGGTAGATTATTAATACTATTTTCTGTATGTTAATTTTACATGCGTTTGTTATATCTATTCACATATCGAAGTTAGAAAATTAATTATTACGATATTTCAAACGTGTAGTTTTGACAAAGTAAAACAAAACAAACTCATTATTTTCACCTGTCGGCATTATTGCGTTTTATTAATAAAGCACGAACGAATGGTTTAACATTATTTACTCCAAAAATAAATCTTAAGTTTATATTAATTTTTTTGTTTTTTCGTTGAATATTTTCAGCCTAAGCGAGATAGAAGCTCTTCCAGATGTGGTAAGGTAAGTTTATTTCTTCATATTCGTTTATATTTTGTGTTTCTTTCAAAAATCACTGTGAATAATATGAGAAATTTACTGACAGCTATATGGAGGGACGACCGCCACTGATAGTGCAGGGTCTGTGTCTAACGACGGGTCTTTCTATTCTAAACTGGACCGATCTAGTTATTCACACATACTTTCTCATCTACTTCCTCCTTCGTGTAAGTATTGAATTTAAAATCTTAACATTTGAAGCCTTACTAGACTATAATCATCAAAATGACTTTAAATAATCTCATATGAGACTTTAAATAATTAGAAAATAGTAGAAAAGATGAGTGGGATGCCGTTTTTAGGTTAAACCTTGAAATTGCAGGGATTTGCTAAATTAGGAGGAAAGAAAATTGGAGTTTGCGGTCAAATCTTTAGCATTAAAGAAAGCGGTTAAAGGCAGCCGGTTATTTGCCCAGCCACCAAGGTTGCATAGTTGAGCATTACAAAGAAAATTATATGATAAAAATGAGATAATTAACTAACTGATTAACTATACTCAAGATGAAGGAGGTAATCGGATTTAACTTTTACGCTATTTAGAACAACAGCCGAGCAAAAACTAAGATAACAATGACCACAAAGTCATCTTAGCTAAAGATCATTTTAAATTATTCCTCGGATTCCATTCATTTGGGCGAAGAAAAGAATGATAATATCATGATATAAGTTCTACTCCTTATTCACAGTAACTTTTTTGCCCTTTAACCCATATTTAACTCTATATAAATACATTTATTATTTCAATAGTTGACCATTGTTTGAACTAGAAGCCTTTTTCCTCTCTCTTTGTAGAGTCTGAGTAGAGTTGCTACATCAAGTGGGCAACTGAGCAATTTGTTAAATCTACCTAAATTTAATATCTTCGTCCTTATTCCCTTATCAAATTTCCCAGTTTCTACATTTTAGATATTGAACTTCATTTCGTTCACGATTCGAAATATTCGAGAATGTATCTTTCAATCGAAGCTTAGCTTTGAAGGTGGTTGTACTAGACTATTTTTTTCAAAGGTAAAGGTCGAATTTCTTTTGTTTTCACTCTTCTGCGTTTCAAAAACTAGTTCAAATTCGACTGATACCACCATTTAGGTAAGTTTAAAGATTTAGCGTTAGTGCTACTTTCATCAATAGAGTTACCAGCTGCTAGTTGGTACAAGACGGCTAGATTTGCAGTTATCGCATATAAACTTACATCAGCTCAATTCTGCTTAATCATAATGGCTCCTTTCAGATACGGTAATGAAACGAGTAATTCTATATACCAAGATAAATTATTTCTGACAACCAATCAACTTTATAGTAGCCTATATTTTCAATTTTTTCTTATGAACAAGCCTTTCTATAATATTTTTACATCCTGGGCTAAAGATAGATTATCTAGCTGGTTCCATTATTCAAATAAAAGGGATGCAACAATGATAAATTACGTAACAACACCAGGTTCCGTCCCAGTTCAATTACAATTTGGTTTTTCATAACTGTCGTCATGCACGGAAAGTATCAAATGAACTGATAAAATAAACACGTGCAAGGCCACTTTTAATTTTGTGGCCGCATCCTTAACTTAAGGCGCCAAATCGTTACCATTGTGGAAGTCCATCAATAAAAGAATTCATATTTATTGGATTCAGTATTTGTTGGATTTAAATTTATTCCACTAATTTAAAATTCGGCGGGAGGGACTGGTTAAAAAATTTGACAACATCTGGGAATTTTAAATATGTAATTTTAATTACTGATTTAATATAGCCTCAGCCTCAAGTTACTCAGAATCAATATATTTCGTAAGGCAAGCCAAATTTGTTACTAAATAACGGCACCTTGCGGTGATAAATGCTTCCGAGGTGGTGATTATTGAAATTATCGAAAGATTAATGTCAGTTTTATCTGTACCGTCAAGATTTCAAAAACCACCCACAGAACGTGAATTGCTCTTTGCAAGACAAAATCAAGGGTCCGTGATCCTTAATTGTATTTTCCTCGGCGTCCATCTAAATTAAAAATCTGGAAATTCAAAATAAGCAAAGCGCAAATTGAAATAAACTGTTACTCACCACACTTTATTTTCAAATCGTGGCAGTGTGTCTATTCTGGTCTACTAATCAAACAATGGGTCTCGCATTATCGACCGGCAGGGCTTTTATTCTTTTACATATGGAATTATAAGGCATTTATTTACCATGAGAATTTTGACTGTTTGGTCCTAACGGAAGAAGTGGTGCACATAATCATAGTATTTATAAGAAGTTAAAGATATCAGGCTGATATTTCCTTTATTTTTTGCGTTGTGGCCCTTCATTCCACTAAAATCTCGGTTGCTTTCTTACTGCTACCCACCCAGAACTCGTTTATCATAATCTTTCTGGACACACACCCCGTCCGTTTCAATTTGGGTAACCTGAGTAGAGATTTACTCATATCACTGCTTTGGTATTTACTTACCTTCCTCTACGAGAAATCGGCCGCTGCTTCTTTTTCAGGATGTAGCGTGTTATATTGAACGATGCCACCATAATATTTCCTTATTGATCATTCAAGTGACATAAATCCTGATTTATTTGTGCTCTATTACACACCACTAGTCTATTCTACTGTTAACTGTGATGTCTGTACTACTAATCTACTAACCGATACATTGGAGAAGCTAAGGCCTACTCCCAATAAATTTCAGAGCATAAATTATAAATCAGCGAAGAAACTGATTACATCTGTTCGATAGGTACCGTGTGGTATTCCGTGCCTGAAGAGGTTGTTTATCACGGAATATTAACCAATAGCCTGTAAAATCTTGACTTTACCCTCTCTGTAGGGGAGGGTCATCTAATTAATTACTTTAGCAGCAATTAACCGCACTTGAATTAGATCCAAGAGAATTGTGTGAATAGATCCGCACTCAAGAAACCCTCACACTTACTCTTCAAGACGTAGATATAGGGGAAAAGGAGAAGGGGAATGCATGGATCCACTGCTCTCGCGTCGCGCATATAATATCAATAAAGGAGCAACGTAGGACTAGTGGTCTGTGATAAACGGAGTAGGAATGAAGCGTGCAAAATCGGATTACAAAAAAGCATGTAATAAGTAATAAAATTTAGTTAGGGAATACTATAGGGAAAGAATGAATAGGATAAGGACTTGGACTTATGATAAAAAGAAATTAGAAACATACAGACCAAATTAGAGGTTAACTAAGAAGTCTGAAATAATCAATTAAGCAAAATATTCAGATTGAGAGGCCATCGTTAATTTAATAGGTGATACTTGCATTAAGTTTACCGACAATATAAATTTATTTGATGCTGCCCCGCAGCATCCGTTATTCACTAAGTTGAAATTTCCATTATTTCAGCTTGGCGCGGCTGTGGACAGATGTATGTTCCTCTTCAAGTTCACTTCTCTTGTCGACATAATCACTATTTGCGGATCCTTCGTTGCAGCATTTCAACCTCGCTATCATCTTGGCAAGTTAAATTATGGCCATCGTGATTTCCTTTTTTGACTAATCAAAAGTTATATCCAACAATTTACCCATGTTACCTTAGTTTCTAGTGAATTTCATCTCAATGAATACAAAATGAGCTTTTAGTATTGAAATATCTTATGTTTCCCTGACCTTATTGGCTTGAAACCCGCAACTGATTATATGTCTAATGCTTCCAAGTCCATTTAACTTAGACAGACAGAAGTCATCCTGAAGTTACCTTTCGAAGAAATCGCATTCTACCACCCCTATTGACGGCCATTTGACCCTTTACAGCATTGATCTCATAGACCTCTGACTTGACAGGAGTGCACGTTGAAAGCTGGGCGACTAGCGCTCATTTTCTGATAGAAATGCCCCTAGAGCTTGAAATGACGATACTGAGGCTTCCCAACGTTAGAATCGGAATGTCTCACCATCAACAATGATATTTCACAATTTTGAGTAAATACAACGCGTACAGAAATGCTTAATGAGGAACATTCACAAATGAAATAGAATGTGAACAATACCACTTGACTCAAGAGTAAAGCATAAATTTTGTCAAGGTAAAATATTTTAGCTAATATCAGCTGGTTTTTCTGATCCATAAAAAGAGATAACGACATAGCAAGCTTGAAATCATTTATGAAACTTTCGGGTGTATTCTGGCAGTTGAACTTAAAGTGGTGAAATAACCCCGATTTCGTACTGTCTACCTTACTTCCCTTTCCTTCTTTCCCTATTGAGCAATTAACTGTTTCCTGGATTTTCCATTATTAAAAATGGCAAATATCCCTTTATTTGTGATGGCTAAATATGATAAAACTCATTGAATTATTAATCTTACGTTCGACTATCTAATTCAAAACAATCCTTATTTTCAAGCCGTCATTAGGTCAACTCTCTATGCATTTTCCAGAATTTCCTTTTATTCGCATTCTCCACGATAATACCTCAGTTTTTCCGTCCACGAAGTTGGAGCGACTTCATTTTATGTCCCTATGACGCATAACCCCTGTCTTACATGTCTAAACGCGTCCATCGATTTCCCCTCTTTTCTATAATCGCCTCGCTTCAAATAAAATGGCACATCTGCGCTCATGCTCTGGTGTGACCTTACCCAAGTGACTCATAGAAAGCTACCCTTGTTTGTCCTAACACACACTGGTCAGTGCGGACTCCTACACGTCCTGTTCATCTCCTCTCTTCCTCAGCACGCTGCTCTCCCTCTCTCTTACTCATTGTGGCTTCCTTGAATACATGTTTGGTCTACTCAACTCTTGGTGTTCTG
>CAADRB010000020.1:2195667-2271700 GCA_900708905.1 Hymenolepis diminuta
GCTCTTACTCAAACAGCTACGAATTGGTTGTTGTAATTTGTTAGCTGCAAACCGTTGGCTGTTATCTAACTCCAACACCGTCATTAGGTCAGAAAAGAATATTAAAATAATAAATGGACCTTTAATAAAATCGATTTTAGATTAAATTTTAATTTAATACTTTTCAAATGGTTTTACAGTTTAATTAATTGCCCCTCTAATAATTTTTTATATATTTCTTTTAAGACCTCGGGTTCCTGCGTGCACTGAATATCTTCAATTTCGGTGAAGTTCTCAACTACCTCGGTATTCTCTCCTCGAATCGCGTCATCGAAACTGTAGATGTTTTCTTCACCATGTTTGCCATGTGGATGCTTGCTAGTGGTCTCATTCACCTCGTAACCTTTCTTCATTGAAAAAACCATCAATGTCATTTTTTCTGTAAAAATCCTATAATATTTTATCTTTTCTTGAAGATAATTCACGTGGGAGACTTTTGGAAGGAAGATCACAAAGCTGATACGTGGAGTTACCTCATATGCTGCTACTTCCTTCTGGTCACCATGTCAACAGTTGGATTTGGTGATTTCCATCCTGAAACCACCATTGGTCGACTGTATATTTGCATTTTTATTCCGGTTGCAATTGTAAGTCTTGAAAATCAATATTCAAGTACATTTCGATTATAACGCATGATGTTAAATCGAATTTGGTAATTGTCTGATTAATGCATCGATGATGCATCAGTTATCGGGATTACAAGTTCTATGGCAGCGGTGAGGGGAACGCCTAGTCTCTTAGGTTGTTTGAGCGATCAGGGGGGATGGCGTAACTCGAGTTTCTCATCAGGTTGGCCTCATGATGCTACCCGGGATGAGTATTTGAAAAAGCTAACGTAGATGGGCTTGGAGTTTTAATTTTTTGATTAAGGAACTAGTGACATTAATTAGCATAGTGCTACGTTGCCACTGAAGTTGACTCCGATCCGACTTTAAAAAAAGCCAAAGTATAGTCATTACAAAATAGTTTATAAAGTTTATATTATACTATTCACACTGACAATAATCGTCTAATATCGGTTCTATTTTAAGTCTTTTAAAGCTGGTTGTCAAAAGCTAAATGTCTGTATATTTCATATTAATGTTGCTAGTGTGGGGACGATTTATGTACCGCGTGGTGTTAAACTACATTGTCGACATCCAAGCAATTGTTAAAGTGGTGATCATAACGGATAATTTGGATTGGTCATTCCAATCAAATGACATTGAAAATGGGATAAATAACTAGTTAGTCGAATAAACGAATTATTGACTTGGTCAACTTAAATTTCTGTTCCCAATTCCCAAAATTTCTGTGCTTATATTTCAATGTCAACATTCACCCATATATGATTCTTATCGATGATGACTACTTGTTGATGCCACGACACAGTTAGTCTAATTGAATATTTTCGCTGCACTTAAGGAAAACTCAATCGCTCCATCTTTTAAGCTCTGGATTATCGATTGTTAGATTTCAACGTATGCATCTGGATATGTAAGACTACCACACAAGTAACTATCACTCCAATTATTGGCTAACCAGCCAGCAAACCATTTCCTTAGTATTCAATTCTGATAGGTACATTTATTTTCTTAGAAAAAGGCGTTGGTCGAGCTACAAGTCTCCACTATTCTTCTTCCCAGTGTCTGAGTATTTCCAGTTTTACAAAGTAGCAACTGGGGTAAAAAGACACTATTTTAGAGAGATTCTAAAAAGATATCATTTTCATAGACTTGAAAGGAAATAGATCTCACCATAAAACTTTCTAAGGGCTACCAAGTTGATAGCTGTTTCTCCAAAATTTCAAAACGTTTGGAAGTGGAGTAGGAGACTGAAAATTTGTCTGAAATCCAATTCAGGATGGTGAGAGATGAGAATAGGTGGACATCATTAAGCAGGTAGCAGAGGCAAAAATTGACATTACACGGAGTTTATTTGACTGTCTATCATCATTGACTTTGCAATGAAATCAGTAATATAGCTGTGGTGTAAAATGGGGTAGCCGGGCTGATTGATAGCACTCTCTGGTCTAATATGATTATAATTCGGGTTCCTTTTGCACTTTAGGGTATCTTCGCAGTATTTGTACCCGAGATATTAAGCAAAGTCTCAGCAAGGAGCGAGCAATCTGATTCATATCAAACCCTGGTTGGACATCAGTAAGTTTTGTATCACTTGTAAACTTGTTACTGTGTATAACTGTCCATAGTCGTTAATTTCTGGTCTTTCTCAAAACAGTCTTTAAAAAGATTTACTGTGTAAAGGTGATCTGTCCTGAGTTATTTAAATATTTTTTTAGAATTTGGGAAGTCTTTAGATTCTCTGTAACCTCCGTTGTAGTTATAATTTTGTTGTCAGACAGGCGTGCTGAGCTACATTCACGACACCCCATTTTCCATCTCATGATATGAAATGCAGCGTTTCACTTACTATTTGCGATAAAGTTGGTGCTGGGTTATAGCTAACTTCAGACACGAAAAGAGAGAGCGAACAGAGGTTTGGCCATTCTAAGGCACTCGGTGGATAGCGTGGTTTAAACAGATCTTCATTTAGGCGCATTGTATAAATAAGGCAAGTAAACATTTAAGGGCGTAAAGTCTATAAGATGCAATGAAGATGGTAACAAGGACCACGAAGCACAAAGATTACAGATGGTGAGAGCAGGCGGCCATTTCCCACCGTGTCCGCCTAGCTTCACCTTAAGAAATAGAGACCGATGACAGTGTAGCCTGATCTAGCTAACGGCCACAATGAGCTCCCAGTTCGGGTTCCCCATTGATCCTCTATGCGTGCAGGCGTAGGTTGAGAGCCCATCTCTAACATGTTTGAGGCTTACAGCTCCATTAATTTTTTCTAATTATTTGAACAAAAGGTTTCATCAATAGTTGATGTTTGAAGGTCTGCCTACCGCCAGACCGATGACATTTTTTTTCTAGATTAGTTGTTAAGACAACAGGATTAGGATGCACAGCACATTGATAAGACCAATGGGTGACTCAGAGACACCTGGGGAAATTCATCATTCTGTGGCTTTGAACTGTTTGTTTGAGTCCTCTCATTATTATTTTCTTAATTCCCCCAAGAATTTATATTTGGCTTACTTTAACAGGAACATTGTACTCTGGTAATGAAAACTGATTAAACAATAATACATATGTGAGACAATAGGCATTGGGAAAGTGAATGATGATCACCAATCTTTTCCAGTTTGTTTCTATGTTTTCCATTGACTTGTCACATATTAAGGCGTACTTACAAAATTAACTGTCGAAATTCTTTGAGTAACAAATTTTACCTAATAATGGAACTAAGCGTAGATGATATTAGTGAATTTTCCGTCTTTCAACTGACTATATTTCACTTTCATTTTCCTTCAAGACATGTTGTGGTTTGTGGACACTTCAACAATATCAGTCTCAGTGCTGTTCTTCGCGGCTTCTTCCACATTGAACATATCTCCAGACGCAATCTTGTGAACATGGTGATCCTTCGCGTGTAAGTTCCTATGTCAATTTCAAAATTATTACCATGAATAGATCACCGATCGATTTAGCTATGCGCGCAATCTTAACGAAATACAATGCCTGGGTAAAATACTTTCAAGGAACCCCGGCCGACCCTCAAGATTTAGCCCGAATCTGTTTCCGTAGCTCTGCAGGAGCTATGGTTCTTGCTACTCCCAATTCTTCGAATTCAGGAGATGAAGACGGAGCTAATATTATGCAAGCCATCGCTCTGAAAGCTCATTCCCAAAGAATCCGAGTTCTCGTGCAACTTCATCATTTCAAGAACAAGGTTAGTCTTCATATTTCTTAAATAAATAGTATTAATGTAGGCAACTTTTATGAGTTTCCCTTCTCCTTCTAGTGTCTCCTGGAAAATTTCCCACGATGGACATGTCGCAGCAAGGATATGGTCATCTGCATGGATGAACTAAAACTGGGTCTAATGGCTCTTAATTGTTTAGCCCCTGGCTTTTCTTCCATGGTTCTAAATCTTCTCAATGGTCACCGTCTCAAAAATGTCGGGAGACAGGTATAGTGAATTTTCTCCTTGAAATAGCTTATTTAGACTAAAAAGGAGAAGTGGCGACGTGAATATGAATACGGTGTCTCAATGGAGATCTATGATGTTAGTTTGAGTTATGAGTTTCACAATTTGTGTGCTCAAGAACTGACATTGTAAGTAATCATTATATATACAGCTATACATCGTATTCAGCTATCATATAAATAGAGGGTTTATATGACCTGTTTTTATCCCTCGAGATTCGCCTATGAGATATGGAACATTGTGATCTGTGCTCTCTACTGTGTTGAACCGGAGAAACCGAGTATTATTATCAATCCTGCTGGCTATAGAGATCTGAAAATCGATTCATTGACTACGAAAGCGATTGTCATTGCAACGAATTCGATAGTAGTCAACAAGTATGTTCGAATTAATAAAATGTTGGACTGATTAAACGAATTTATTGTGCTATTGTTCACCGTTCTTTGTTTAGGATGAGGAATTATTGTACCAAGTGCAGAGCTCATGAAACGGGAGAAATTTGTCAATGCCCAGCACGACTACAGTTCTTCATTCAAGCTGCTGGACTTAAAAAAGGTGCCGAAATTTCGTGATATAAATAAGTAAAATTGTATTGTCTCGGTAATCAATCATTAAGTTCTCCACTAATGTGATGAACTCAACGCTTTTATCGCTGATGTAGTGTTGTAAAATATTTTCCGTTCTCCCATACTATTTTCGCATCTGAATAGGTTGTCCGTAAACAGTGTTTTATTGAATTCCTGTATTTATTTGCATACCTGGTTGGGTTTTCACTTAATGCAGATGTACATATCGATTTTATGCTGGTAAAAACATTTCATTATTCTTTGTTTCAATGCATTATAATGAGCTCTTCATTCTCCTGTTGTCAAACCCAATCGCCTTGCTATTCCCAAATCAAAACACAACAGTTCTAAATCATTCACGTAAGTAACTCATTTAGATTGAGTATCAATGATAAAGGTTAGGCAAGATTTGCGACCGTAAAACCCACTACTGAACAAGGACATTGAGATTAGATGATATTATTCTTTTCTATATTCTGTATCTCAAATTCAATCATAAAAACTTTGAAACTCATGATAGCTGATAAAGCTCGTCGTAATCACCACTAATAGTACGAAGCTTAGTCATCCGTATTCTCTGTAAACATTTGCATCTCCCATCCACGTTGCATTGTGTGGCTAAGTGCAATCATGTTCTCATGTATCTAGTAATAGACAGAGTCGCATGTAATCTAACAAAGTATTCAGTTTTTCTATCTATGTTGTGTCGATGCTATCCTAAGTAGGTCTTCTAAATTTAGCATGTTGGAGATAAGAGTTCTAGCAGGGTCACCAAATTGTTAGAGTTTAGATTAGCAGCTATCGCCAAACAGCAGACAATCACGGTACTAGTGATTTAGATGATTGAGTCGAGAGTAAAGCAAAATTTATTAAATAGCAACAATTAAAAATCGCGAGAGAGAGAGAGAGTGGGTGAGAGAAAAAGAAGTTTAGGACGAGGAACGATGGAGAGCGTGAGAGTGTTTGTACCACCAGTCATTTAATCGGTACGTTGTTGGGTTTTATAGGCGAAAACTGAGTTATCGAGAAAGAGATGAGCACAAATTCCCTATCAATATTCTCTTACTGAAGCTACTGAAAACAGTTCAAGCCACCGCAAATACGTGAAAAAGAATTTTCTATCAATACCAGTTAATAAATTTCTGGGAAACCTTTCAAGCATAAGAATGCGGTCTATTACCATGCCCATCGAAGGGAAGTGTTTTCTAGTCCTAATTTCGGACAGAGGTGAGATGTATAATGAGTCTTTTTGATGATAAAATCATATTCTGCTACTTCCCTCTTGACCAATATTAACTATAAATTTTGATCATAACAATGTGCAGCGATGTGATTCTTACCCTGACTTGGTTGGCATCAAATATTACGCAGTTAGTATGTACTTAAATTGATCTCTCCTTTTCACCAGCTTTACTTCTTATTGGTTTTATTAATTGTGGTAGATTCATTCTCTAGGACTGTTTTCAACTTTCGCTGTATTCGACTACGCCTATAAGAATATGGGACTCAGCCTTGTATGGTACCAATTTTTACTTCTTCTTTAAGGCAGCGTCTTCTCTCTAGTATTTCCAATTCAGGAATGGAGTCATGGGGTAAGAGGAAAAATAAGAGAGGATTGAAATGACCCATTCAGGGAGGGTGTTTATGGGAGTTCCAAACCGCATTATGAGGCAGTAAGAGTGGAGTTGACAGTCTAGAATGCCCTTGTTTGCTTGATGAGTCTCCCATAAAAGTTAATGGAATTTAGCAAATTTTTAAAAACATGAATTTTCAAGTTTTCCAGGTCCATTAGAACAAACGTTACCAATGCTTGATCTTGATGGAGGGGAATTATACTGGAGTCATTCAGACAAAAAAATTGCATTCTACCATCCCTATTGTTGGCCAGAATTAACCAGTGAGGTTGTCCGCCCACACCATTGGGATGGTCATTGATCTCACTACCTCTGACTTGACAGACGTGTACGCTGACCACTACGCCATCAGTGCATAAACACTGAAGGTCGAAAAAATCAATATTGATGTTTGAAATCAATTTACTGTAATGAGAATGCTAGTAGACTATATTTTACTTTCGGATGTAAATAGAAAATAATTCTGAGAATGCTTTAAGGAACTCGTCAGGTATTAAAATGGAGTGAAGCTCGGGTAACCTGTCTTAATCCGACCTGTTTTTGATGAAGAAAAAACTCTATTCTCTTAAAAGATTTAGAATTTTTTATCAAGATACAAACACAACTGATGTATGACTTCATGATATTGAAAACACTATCTGTTTTGTTAATGTTAGAAAGCTTAACTGAATATTTTCGGTGCACGCAAAAGAGACTCAAGCTTCATCTTTTGTGCACTTGATTATCGACCACTGAATTTCTAAATAAGACCACCAGAGTAGAACTCATCGCTAGAATTATTGGCTAACCAGGTAGCTACTTATTTATCACATATTCAAACCTACATAAGTGAATTTATTTTCTTATTTGAGAAACCGCCGTTTTGAGCTACAGATCTTCTCTCTTCTTACCGGAGTCTGAGTGATTATAGTTTTATTGAGGAACAACTGAACGTCAAAAAGTTAGATTAGTCAATTTTCCTTATTTATGGTAATTAACAAACTAAAACCCACTTTTATGACAAATGGTCAACTAGTAAATTAATTGGCCAGATCATCTATTGATTAATTACAAGAGTTTTGAATTAATAAAGTGGCAAAAGCTTCGATAAAAATGAGATATTTAAAGATTCCATTACCGGGTTACTGTAAGATACATTTAAATTCTCATGTACAACCATCAGCCTTAAATAAACAATGACTGTGTTTACCAAATTTCGGTTTTCAAAAATAGTCGTTACAATGACAGGTAAGACATTCGAAAAATGCGTGCTCCAATTTATTTGCAGTCTAAAATAAATTACATTCACTAATAATATAATTAAGGCGAATTTTTTTCTCATTTCAATTTTACTTTCGTTTTCTAGAAAGAGAACATACCATTAGCGATGCGTCTGCATCTCAAATGCACGAGGATGTAGATGAGTAAGTAGAATTTAAGTTGAACTTCAAAATGTTAAAAAATTTTCCATTATTTGAATTTCAAAATAAAAATCGAATTTGTGCTCAAGTGCCCAACCATTATTTCTGATAAAAAAATTAATTCTATCTGAGCACTGAATATTCATTGATGGTCTTTGAATCAGTATTGTTTAATTTGAAAAATGCAAATGTATTTTAATATATACTTCACCATATTGGGCTCTCGCAATAACCGGTTAGAGTTAGAGAAGCTGAAGAATAGTCTATGTATCGGAAGGTCAATAATCGATAAAAATACAGGAAACATATATGTTGACTCATCAGGCAAACAAGAGTTATGAAAAACAGTGAGTGATAGGCTAGTGTTTAATGCAGATGTTTGATAACGAGAGCTGGCGTTGAAAGAACTTTATCAATTTTATAATTATTAACTCCACTGATTGTGCTCCGGTGATGAGATGGGTAACGTACATGTCTGGTAAATCAAAGTTCTCGAGGTCAACTCTCATCGGTGGGCATCCAACGATATGGGTAGACAACCCCGATGTTTGATTCTGATCAAAATGAAGGTTGATAGAAAGGGAGTTTTGTATAAGAGAGGCTCCAGGAGACCTATCCTCCACTTAAGTCAAGTTTGTTGTACACTCCTCTTCGTGGGCGGGGCCACTTAAATTAAACCAGTTACAGTACAGAACATCTGTAATTAGATCAATCTGTTACAATAATCTTATTGATTTACAATAGGGAGGTCATGTCCGAGCCCTTCTCCAGCGATCCTCAAGAATCACCTCACGCTGTTGAAAGTGATCCTGAAGTAGCGGCCGTAGTGGGATTAAATCGAGCTGGATCTGAAACTCTGCGCTCACTGAATTCCAAAGCGAAAACCACCTCTCGTTTCACTATTCATCCAAACTCAACGACGATTTTAACTAGTCGCAGTACCCACTTCGTTCGTGGAGGACTTCGCCAATCCATGGTCGCAAGCCTCAGTGAATCTTGTACAATACCCCACAGATCCTATGTGCCGAAATATTTCGACTCAACTGGATGCTTCCATTGGGTACCGGATACGCCTATTGAACGGGTTAAATTGGTATGTTCCTACATTGTAATTAGTTCATTTGCTTGTGCATGGACTAGTGCAGGCTTATATTTTTATCCTATAAATCGGTGGCAGAAAAATATAATGCTTATATTAAATCAAAATTTTAAAAAAAATTGTTCAGCTGTATTGTCTATTTTCTTCTCAGTTCATTCTCATTTATAATATTTCCACACGCAGATCAAGGCTTGACTATACATTGACTTAGAATGACTGAGATTTTGGGATTGGAATATACTTGCCGGAAAACTACACTATTCCCTTCTTGATTAAGCGTCCCATATTCTGCCATCATCCTAACCCCAACTTACTCAAGATCATCCGGTCATGGGTTTCACTGAATAGATGCGACGTGTGTGTATCACTTATTATTACTCAGTTAAGAAAATCCGAATAGCCATTTTTACCCGTAAAACTAGATAATGCTGGTAGATATCTTCTTTCTGAAGCACTGTATACTGAAGGCACCATATAGTGACAGCAAAAATATATTATTGAGAATATATTTTCCAGATTTTAGGTTATCTCTTTGAACTTATTGTTTTAATATAACACTTCGTGGTTATTTATATAAACAAGGCTGCCACTATAAGATCTTTTGGTACACAATAAAATTGCATATAGCTACAGGCTTGAAATATTAAGGAGGATGAAGGCAAGATGGTTATCTATTTAGAATAACGCGAACTTTTGTATAGCTTAGGTTGATTGACCTCCTGATGAGAGCCTGTGAATCCTGTTTAGTTATACTGAAGAAATATTCGATTCGGCGTTTTGACAATCATACAACAGAGAAACCTCAGAGTGTGAGGACGAGTATATGCGACCTTAAACGAGAGTGTAGGCTATCTCGTTCATAAAATTACAAACACGAATTAGTCATAAATCATCCTTATAGTTAAAAGAGTGTCAGTCTCCTCCAGGCTGTAAAGTGGTGACTTCACTGTTTACATTCATTGAGGAATATTGACTGGTGTCAGGTTAGTAAAATGAGTTTGGAAAGATGTAGATTGGAATAAATCTCGGCTTATAGCCCGCATTTAACCCACCATCTAAATGATTTAATTCGTTTCCAAAATGTATAAGTAACTGCATCCTAAAGGAGCCTGATAGGACAAATTAAGCACTGTCTGGATCATATACCAACTGTTTATAGCCTATTTTAGGTCAATCTTTTTTCACATCCTCACTTATCTCGAGACAAAATGGTGTGATGTTTACCTCTTTTGCCTTTATCCTCCTAATGATGGTAGGTTAGTTAATGCGAAACATCTAAATGTTTATTTTGAGTATTCGTCACTTTTCCTGGTACTCTGGTGTAACAGATAGTAATTGATTTTAGCCTTCCGCTCGCATAATATCCAACACACAGCTAGATTGTACTAATATAACTCTCGTTTGGCGCCTTATATCCATTGAATCTTCCAAGGAAACGCAATGGCTCTTGATTCTAAACAATGAATTTTGATTAATGATGAAATCGGGCTGAAGTTTTGTCAAAGTTTTGTGATGTTAAAAGCCTAGTTCCGTTGTTATGATCCACGTGCCGACCAGATATTAGTCGAGTATAGTTGACTCTGATCATGAAAGAGAAGACAAATGAAGATGTTATAGGTATAATAGGAGTTTACTAGAGAAAAATTGTCCAATGTAATGGAATACAAGTGCCTGAACATAAATAGCAGAAGGGAAACAAGACCCCTGCTTCGTTTGCCGTTGGTCGTTTATTTGGGCTCCATGAGATAGTATCCGTGGAACCTTTGAATCTGGCTCGTCTTCCTCCGAATACTCATACAAATTGGTGTGTGACTGGGTGGTCAGATGATAACAATATTCTGATGAAGTCATAAACAGGGACCACTCAAACAGGTCATGGTGGTTCCCAAACGCGCCACTTGTAGTATCTTCGTATAATTGACATCTGAAAGTCAACCCACAGCTGGATTTACCAAGACTATCTGTTAAGATGACATGGTGGGTGTGCACTCACTTATTGATGAAAATGTCGTATGACTTGCAGACCACTTGACGGATAAGAATTGTTCATATCGGGACAAGGCACGGATTCTCTGGCCTTGACTCCTGTGCGTCAGAGTCTTATTAAAAAGACGATGCTATAAAACTGGATTCAATAAAGAAAATCTGTAGGATGCAGGAGGAAGATGAAAGTAGAGACAAGGCACTGTTCGCATAGTATTAGCAGGACTGAATTCAATCTAGAGGCCAAACAAGGGAGAGCATTTGAAATCAGAGATAGTTTTATTAAATTATCGGGCATCTGACTATAACCAAATCGAGGTCTGTGATTTATGTTTATTTTTTCATGAATATCCATTGATCGAAGTCCGTCTATATTTCTCTTTAGACACCAGCTGATGCGATTAAATATCAATTCAGAGATCACTACCTTCTCTGCATTGTTGGCCCTCTAGCAGGCGGATCCTTGAATCTGAAGAGCTTTGTCTATCCGCTGCGATTCCATTGGATGGAAGTAAGGGATATCGTTATTCTTGGTGACACTTCGGTGATCAATGAAGAAGAATGGGTCAAGATCAAGAATATTCCTCACGTCTTTCTCGTTCAGGTTAGTTCATTTTCTAATGGCCCCTCTGTTTTCCAAATAAATTTGCCATGAGCTTTTAAAGAGTACAGGATGTACCTTCAGAATTTCTAATCTTAGGAGCAGAAATATTAATGTCTATGATTTTGTTTTGTTATTATATATAGACTGAAAAGCGGGGATTCGGAATGGATTAGATATGCCAAAATAAGCTCAGACTTTGTTCAATCCGTGAACCGACTGTGAACGATTGAAGAGTTAAAAGACAAGTCTTGTATAGTCTAGACAGTCAAAATTCACAAGTTTGAATGTCCGTGGTCAATAAGTGGTCCACATAAGGGTGATCATTTTAACCATCCTTCATAAGCCGCATATATGTTGAGGGTTTTAAGGGGTAGGTGTCCCCATAGACCCATCTCGCACTTTGTATTCCTTAGAGGGCTTAACCTCTTGGTGTGATCTTAAGCAACCCTACAGGATTATCACGTGCCTTCAGGTTGTTTATTTATGTTTGAAATGGTTAACCACTTCCATGACCCAGGGTGTATGCTAGTAAGTTTTAGTATCCTGCCTACTATTTTGTAAGCATCAGACCGTTTATGTTATTTTAGGGGGTTTGAGCCCAAATCTTAAAATCCGACACTACTAACTTCACCAACCCAACTAACAACACCTACCGACCATTTAACCCTTTTGGTCTCCCCATCTCACATCCTAGACTTTTGACAATAAGCTATAATGGGTTGAGTAGCAACTAGATATCTAACTTTACCACTAGCCATCCAGCTTGCTAAATCTCCTGATTACTATCTTTTAACGGTTGTAATCAGCAGATTTACTAAGAGAAAACCTTGAAGTTAGATAGACACAAAATAATTGATGTCATCTGAGACATTGGTGGAAGTTATCGCGGCTGTGGAATAGAGCAGAGTGCGGTAGAAAGCGTACGAGTTTACGGGTGCTGACGGGCTGGTGTGTGTACGAAGTTGTTTATATTGGAAATAAAATAATAAGGGAGGGGGCTACGGGTTGCGACACGACAATAATGGTATTCCTAAGGCATAGTGGGAAAGTGCACTGAATCGATTGACTGAACTGTCGAGGCGTGGGAGAGTTCGTTGCTATCACGGATAATTAATATCACGAAGGTGAAAATGCAATCGGGAAAATTACTTGACTTGAAATTAAGAGGACCACCGCAAGACCTTGCCTGTGCTCACCAACCTCTTTGTCTCCCTCTCTCCCCTATTCTTGTAGTAGAGAATGGTAGAAAGTAGAGGTGAACAACTTACAGGACAGATCGGTCAGAAATTATAATACAGCTATTCCACTTAATACAGGCTAATTAGACTGTCCTCTCCTTCCTGGATAGCCCTTTCCATCACTAATCTAGAGCAGGAGCTTATAATAGGGTTTTAAGGTTTTTTATTTTTATCTGTTAATATAAGTTTACCGACTAATCTGCCTCACATGTCGTCCTCTATTTATATTGTAGGGAAATCCATGCAGTCTTAACGATTTGAATGCCGTGCGATTGAAGCAGTGCTCTGCTTGTACCATTCTTGGAGAATCTGCAAAAGATGTTGAAGTGGATCACTGCATGCGTGACAAGAATACCCTCCTTTGTGCAATGACAATCCGTTCCATGATCGAGCAATCGCCACTAAACATTCACATGACCGTTGAATTGCGTAATTTTGATCTTATAAACAGGATTTTGCAATTTCGTATTATAATAAATTACTCAACCTATTTTAAGCATGCTTGCACACATTTTGTCTACTAGGTTGCATGATTTCAAATCATAATGACTGAATGGTTGAAAATCGATGGATGAATAAAAATATAGTATCTGGCTGTCTTACCTCTTTAACAGAAAGTTAATTCTTGTTATTGGCAGCAGACTCGAGAATAAAGGTCAAAGTTTTAGAATTAGTTCAAACATGTAATGATACATCAAGACAGAGTTGTCAGTCTGGGTGTTCATGTGTTGCTTTTATGCTTTTATGTATGCTTTTAAAACCCAAAAGTCTGAAAAATCAAATGGGAGAATAAGCGTGGTTTAAGTATTTATTAAATGGAGGACTTGTTTATGGGCCAGTGGTTGAGCCTTGAAACCACTTACCACAAGACGGAGAGTAGAACCACTTTGGCCTTTCTCAATTGAGTATAGATTGTCTTCCTTTTCATGCAATTCCCATAATCCAGAGAGACTATTCGAAGGTAGTAGTTGTTCATTCAATTTATTTCCTCATCTACATTCTGTAAAGTATATAGAAAAAGAATACTTAAGTACCGCTGGAAGTGGATAGAGCGGTGTATTGATAGCCAGTACTCACTGCTTCATGTACTCTGCCCATACATGTACTTTCTCAAGTTTCCCCCGCCCCTCATCCCTCCCTGTGACCACTTCTAATATACAAACACTTATACGGCTATTATATACACTTAATCCTTCATTTTCCGCATTCCCATAAACATGACTCAAATTCTGTGTGATCATCAGTCAAGTGCTTCCTCATAATATATTCGGATTTCATCTGCTTCACACGCCTCCGTGAGCATCTACCTACTGTGAGGGCTTAGGACATAATAGGAAATATAATAGAGAATTAACTCGATAGCACAAGTTTCACCACAGGTCATTCAAAATAGCATTTAATACGGTCTTGTAGATAGCGGGTATTACCCAAACTTTCAGGCAGTAAATTAGGCGCGTTTTTGGTTTTATTACAGATGATGAACAGAATGGTCACCACTTCAGCTCGGCAGAATCACATCAACTTGATTTCAAATTATCAACGCGTTTCCAGGAGGCTTTTGCTAGAGGCGTTATCTTCAGTAATACTCTCCTTTACAGCTCGATCAGTTCTGTGAGTAATGTTTGTTTATATTACATTCCTCCTTTTGCTTAAGTAGTTTAACTGATCATACATTAATGTTTCACAAAGTGCTTTATAAATCCTGCTTTTCAATCAATAGACCAAAAGATCTTTACTTCGTTTATAATTAATTCTAACATTCCAGTCTTGTATTTTAGCTGTATTTCAGTGGCGCTGTTTTCCGCTTTCTCAGAGTCCTTTTGTTTGGAACTGCTGTAGAGGAACTTGAATCAACAGATTTACTCAGAAACGGTAATTTTAACCATTTTTTAGACTTGACAACTAATAAGTTTAATATCCTAATTTTATTTTCTTACATTTCTAAGGGTTACAAAAAGGAAATCGTAATACAACACCGAAAGCAACAGGAAATCGTGTTGCTCTCCTTAAAATGAATGAAGTGCCTTTTGGAACTCTCTTTACCAGATCAATTAAGGTACTGTTTTCTCGAATTTTGCTTCAATTAACCATAAATCTCGCCTTTTGTAAGCTTTCATAAATTATAAGTCAGACCACCATTTAGATGCTTGATTTGACTTTATAGCTAATTTTAAAGAAAGTTTAAATTATTATTCTTATAGTTTATATGGCTTAAATCAGTTAATTATGTCTTTAAAATAATTTAATTTCGATATAGTTTAGGATTAAGTTAAGCAAATATGCTCATATGAATATGACCTATGGAGTGTTCACCTTGAATGAGCACAACCTACGGAGCTCTGCTAATTTAAAATATTCAGCTACCTCATCTCTGCTATGTAAAAACTGTAAACTGCGGAATATCGTGTAAGATCATTTGCCTTATCTACCATTGGAAGAAAAAGTAAAATGAAGTAGCAAGACCCACTCTTGAATAAATAATGCCGGTCGATAAATTAGCGGATGCTACATCAATAAGCCTTTTTTGCTGCAGCTAGCCAATCCTCCTAAGCAGTCCGGATAGCGTCTAGCAGTAAGCACTGAATACTGTAGCCAAGCACTTGCTGTGATTCAGGGGACGAATAGCGAAATTTGAATGTTAGAATGTGGACTGTCCAATTTAGTAGATGCTGTACAGCTTGAGTCCAAAAATCAAATGAAAAAAGACTCTTTGCTACCTTGACGTAGCTCCCTGTATCTTTTTTGATCTCCTCCCTTGTATCTCCTGTTGAACTTACTGTTTTCCAACGTCAGTTGTTCCTCACAATTAAAAATTGTAAAATTTTGTCTATTTTTATGGACAATAATAATAATAATAGGTAAGTGTGTGTTTCCGTTTTGAGAACGAGACGACACCATTCCAAGTGTTCAGGCCGTTTAGATGTCTTTGCTTTTTTTCTTCCTAGCGAACACTTCGTTATAAAGACGTCTTTATCCATGCCCTAATGTGCTGGAGAATCCTCTGTCTTGGAATATACCGCCTTGATAGACGCGGGTTCCGAGTTGTCATTACCAATCCCCCTACAAACCTCAAAATCTGCATCGATGATCAGGTAGGGTACTTAAATTAAATCAGTAATTTAACCGTATGTCATCAATTCGAAATTCATGCTTGATGCTCTGTTGCAGATATTCTGTTTCGTGCCAAGCGAATGCACCACTCTGGCTGAGGACACATTAAGCGTTTTCTCTAGCCCTATTATCGATTCACCTTCTTTCCCGAATACTCCAGGAGCAACCTACGGAGGAATGTCGGCGGCTGAACTAGCTCGTCAAAGTGTCGTCATGTTGCGCAATCTCCAACAGCCGGGATGGAATTTTCATGAATGAACTTTTTCATTTACTTTCATCTTCTCCCGTCTTATCAACAAATGCTTTTGCTCGGTTGTTTACTCTATGTCATCTGCAGTTAATTCTACTAATTTTTTTTCATGAATGAGAAACTTTGATAAGTTTGCGAATAGTGTCCTAACAGTGTACTCTAATATACTTACCTTTGAAAAGGTGGGCATGATTACTTAATATAGCAGTACATGTACTTATTTAAATTATAATTTCAATGAAAAATGCCTCCAAAAAATTTTAAACTTCTACAAATTTGTACCAGCTGGATGAATGGGGAAGGAAATATCGGAACAGAAAATATGTGGCGGATGCTACACCAATAAGTCCCAAGTAATTCTCCTAAGCAGTCCAAATAGCCTCTAGCAGAGTTCTCTATCATCAATTTACTCCCAAATTAGCTAGGCTATGCCCAGAGTAGCAAGAACAAGCAATGCGTCGAGTGGAGGAAATTTGCTACTCACCTCTGTGTCGTCAAAAGCCTAGTCATTAAATACAAAACCACGCTAGGCTGAGGGGATCTTGATTACTGATTGGCTGAGGTCTCTGCACACGCGTCCACGCTTGTTCTCTACGCGATCGGTTACATTCGCACTTTCCAGGGATTCTAGCGCACGTGATTCAATCAGCCTTGTTAGTATTGTGAGCCCCACAAATATCAGAGAAAATGAATTGTTGTTTAAATCAATCAGCTTTCTTTTTCTTTAGTAACGAAGACCTTAAGTTTTTTTCCCATTTGCCATTTATCTTGTCTCTGCAAGCATTTTCTCTGAATTACCTTTAGAAATTGTTCGTTAGTAAGTAAATCCAGCATGAATTTGACAAACTAATGCAAATTTTCGAGGATTTAACTTTTGGGTGAATGTAGAAATGCTTTGACTCATTATTGAGTATTGGCTGCTCAGCACGTCTAGTAATTTTATTATCTAGCATTTGTTATGGTTATGGTTTGTTATGGAATTCCCTCTAAGATGAAATAGAATTGCACTTACTATCAAGATTGGAGATGAAGTTCAAAGAGATAGTGATTTAAATACTCCTGCAAGTAGACATCTGAAATCGTTGGAGATCATTATATTCATTTGGATCCATTGTAGAATAATTACTATAGCATTGGTGGTTGTAGGGCTGGCTGAATGTCCTGGCGGTATGAGTCGGAGAGAAGAGGGTCATATAGATATGTAGTGGAAACCTGAACTTAGGAATCGAGTCCGGTACAAAACTCTTCAAGGGTATTTGCAGGAATAGATGTGGTAGACACACACCAGGGAACAACACATGAAGGTAAATTTTGAAATTGCACTAATCCCCTTGAGGTTGGCTACTACAGCTCGAAAAAGGAGAATTGATTTTGTTACTCTTATCAGTTGTGATAGATCGCTAGTATCAAACTTCTTCCGTCTTCGTTAAGTATAATTATTTGTGTTTCTTTTGAGTACTTATTTGTAGCTGGTGGCTCAAAGGCATATTTAATTTAAAATAAATAAATACGAATTAAGGGAAATCCTAGTTAAGATACTAATTCTTTTTATTTGCTCTAGTTTGAATGTGTTTTTTATATATAATTTCATTGCTATTCTTATGAGAACATAATTCATGTCCGTTCCGTTCCTTTGTACTAAACATTATTGTGTTACTTAATATGAAAAACCTCCCAATCCCACCATAAGAAGTGTTCATATTATTTCCTTGGATAGAGAGAATGTATCTTGAGGCTGCTCATGCGAAAAAACCATCATATTACCTCCTCTGTTGACCGGATTCAACCCGGATGGTTGGCCACCGACACCACTGGATGTGTCCCGATGGATATTGGTCAATGACCTCTGACTAAGCAGACGTTAATGCTAACATCTGTGCTATCGGCGCTCATATAAAAGTAGGAACTTTCAGTTCCTCCAATCGTATCAGTTTGTCTCCTCAATAAAATACCACTTACCCTAAGTTGCAACTTTTTGTACTCTATTTTAGGAAGATGATTTGATTGAAATCTACGTAAGAAAATTCCCTGTTTCATGCAACATCTACGGCGGTGGAATTTAAGGAGTAACTAAATAATATTATATTCACATCCTAGAATTTCATGATACATTTTCGTTAAACGATATAACTCTCAGAGTAGATTTTGAAAAAGGAAAAAGATCAGTCACGTTAGGAAAACCATTTTCGGCATCTAAATTACAGGTGCAAACTAAGTCCACACATAATAGACGAATAGAGACTTTCGTCTTTTAAAAGCTGCGAATTGTAACATTATATCTTCTGCAACATGAAGCATTCTACTTGCCAACTAATGTAAAACCTAATACCGCGGGCGCAAACAAATACAAACAGAAGATTAAGAAAACCCATGTAGGCTAGCATACTAAAACGGTTGGCTAACTAGCTGGTACGATTCTGGACACGGATAAATAGACAATGAAATTCAAATCATTATAATTCTAAAGAGTAATGCCTCATAACATAAACATAATGCCTCAATACTGGGTTTAATGTAAAACGCTAGTTAAAAAAACAGGAAAAAATTAATTTGACAACCATTTTAGAAGTTTATTGAGATTGTAACGGATACTTCACAAATAGGCCTGTTGAGATTAAGATAACAACTGAAAGCTAACACCAGTTCTAGAACAGAAGATCAAGAACTATTTTGGCCAAAATGTATTGATCAAGCCACAATGAGGATTCAAGCGGGTAAGAGAGAGAAAAGGAACAAAGGCAATGAGAGAGCAGCGCGGGAGCAGATGTATGACAGGCGTGCGTCTGCCGTCACTTGGGCAAAGACATGCGTGGGATATGAGTGGAGATGTACTTTCAAATGAGACGCGGAAGTTATAGAAAAAGGAGAATCGATAAACTTGTGTAGGTATGACGGATAGAGGTTTGAGTCATGGGGACATAAAGATATCACTGTGACTCCGTGGGCGAGAGACCGAAGTATTTTCATAGGGTATGCGAATAAAGAGTAATTTTGGGAATGCATGGAGGGTCATCCTTCAGGTCTCAGTAATCCTCTTCAGAAGTCCAACTAGTTGCTGAGATGTACAAAAAGTCTCTAGCGGAGTCCTCTAATATAAATTCGTCCCCAAAATTACTTGAACTACGTCCAATTTGCAAGAACAAAGAAGGTATCGAGTGGAGGTTTATTGCAAACCGTGACTCACTGCCACTATGGTTAGTCATTAAATACAAGCAAGTCCACACAGGGGAAATATTGATCGCTGATCGGCTGCAAAGACCTCTGCATGCACTGCCGCAGTTGTTCGATACGCGACCGGTAGCATGGCCGCACTTTCCAGAATGTTCAATCACACGCGAGATTCCCTCAATCAGCCTTGGCAGTGTCGTAAACTCCACAATGTAATCCTAATACACATTGATTGGAAGAGCAGCTTTATGTAAATTTTTTGATAAAAAAATACTCTTATTCTGCGATTTCAGTATTCAACAATTTTTAACCATAGATTTTAACGTTCTGATTAACAAACGATTACTTATGGGAATTGACAGTTAGTAAATACCATTTGACGAGTGGAACAAAAATAAAGAAAAGTTTCAAGAAATTTAGGTAAATGAATAACAATATTAGTTACATTTATGGAAAAAATCAGGATTGGCAAATAAATAATCCTCATTATTGCTGTAGAAAATAAATAATATGTGAATTATATTTCACAGGTTCAAGACAAAATATCTGTTTGTAACAAACAAAAATATAATTTCAAATGAGCAATAACGTTAAAGCTAAAATAATAAACACAATTTTTTGACATTTGGAACAGTTTCCTTAATTGCTTTGTTTTGTTTAAATGAACTAATTAATTCTATATTTCTTTACAATTCACGGAACATTTGTTTCACTTTCGTCTGTCGCACTTTTACATTACCAACGAGATGAATGCTAATAATGCTATCGATATGAGCTTGGGTGAGTTGTAAGAAGTTTTGCGGATTTCTTTAAAACGTCTGATACGTCATTAAATAACTTTTCCCTTAGATGAGATCATCAAGCTCAACAAGAAAGCTAGACAATCTCGGATACCCATTCGAAGAAAGCGTGGAATTGTCGTAAAGAAGGCAACTGCTCTCCGCCCATCTCTTTTGAAGAATATGAAGTCTCGACAAACTTTGGCAGCTCAGGCCATATTTAAACGCGCAAGACAAACGGCCGCTATTGCTGCGAAAGTTGCTGCCGATGCTGCAGCCTTGGTTTCACCGTCTTATGTCGCTTGTATGTTCTTTTTTTAGTTTTTGAGTTGTGTGAATCATCTGAATTTCATGGTTTAATGTCTAGATTAAGTTTTTTACACCTGAATCTTATTTGTGTTGTGTATATGTCCTTTTCGCAGACAGGATCATGGAGAAGCTTGCTTGGGAACATTTCTTACCTTAAAGCTGATTCATGACTGGATCTAAATTTATTCGCTCGGTAATGCCTGTTCTCTGAACCTAATCGGGAAGAATTGTGGGATGCAAACCTAACGGACTTTTTGTAACATTCTCGTAACTGCTTCCTGTGGCAGTAAGATTTGGGGCGGCTTAAAGCGAGAAATAGCATGTGTTCTGGGTTTCAGAATGGTTTAAGACCTGCAAATTATGACTAAATCTGAATTGCAGTAGGACGTCGGCATTTTATGTTTTCCGACATGGTATTCGGACTGTCTTTTATTACCTGCCATTAAGAGATCAGCCATCATCCTTCTGCTTGTGTAACAGTCGTCAGATAGTGTCGCCGGCGTCTTATACAGGAAAGAAAGATGCCTGAAGGGTTGCTTGCTGCGCTAACCAGTTCCTCTGCGCCATATTATATTTTGGTAATACGGCATATTGGACGGGACGATGGCGTATATTCATAACCTTTTGAGAACCACGATTGAACTGTTCTGACTCTCCCAGCCATATCCGCGGCCTGAACTGTTGATCACTGTTTTCTGCTACGGTTTTAAAACTTCAAATCATTGCTGCTCACCTACGAGCGAATACAATTTGATCTTGATGCCTGTTATTATCACTCATCAGTTCCAAAGTTCACCAATTATCACAGCCCAATATCTTCTCTAGCCAATGCTGGTGCTGCGCAAAAGAAAAATCGGAAATTGATGGTTCAAAGACGAATTTTGCCTAAAAAACGAGTTTTAATCCGCCAGAGGCAGCAGCAACAGACGCGCCGAAATCAAGATCTCCGAAGCCATTTAAATAATTTGCCCCACCGACAAAATCAAGTACCCAATCAACGACAGATTCGTCCTGTTAACGCAAGGTCGTTAAACCGTGGAAGTCGGAACAACAATAACAGGAATTTGCCCCGAAATCAACGTGTCCTCTCTAGCGCTGCTGCTGGAAATAGACAATGGCAAAGTGCTCCGCAGAGAATTATTCGTGAGTTTTTTATCTCAAGCTTACCTAAAGATTCCGTTATGAAAATTTATAATTCGTTTTTATTCATTTCTAGGCTCTAATTTGTCAAGGAGAGGTCAGCCAAATAGAGCCAGGTTAAACAGCAGTAGGATGTCGTCACTACCGCCCTATCAACAGTACATTGAACAAGCTCGAGCTCTTATTCGTGCACAAGAGGAGATGCGTAATGCCTCTTCCCCAAGGAGCATCAATAGAAACGGTCTCAGCCAAAATAATGCCAGGAATATCTTTGTAGATGTACCGGTGAGGAACAATGAAGCAGGAGGTGATTTCCGTGGCGGAAGTCGTTTCGTACGTGCTGGACGAGGAGCCGGTCGTTTTAGGCGCTAATTGTTGCATCTCTCTTTGGATTGTTTGACATTTCAAGGATCTGTGTATTGTGTATTACCTCATTTACGCAATATTTCTCTGTATAGTGAGATATAACGTTCTTCCCATTCGATTACTTTTTTTCGTTTTTGTCGGTGGATTCGTGTATTTGCTGGGAGTACTCAAGCCATATGGATGACTTATTAAAATTAATTGTAGAACGAACGTGGGTGTAAGAGTATGTAGGGATAGCCACTAGAGCCGACAGTTAACAACAATCGAAAGTTCTGGACGTGGGACACAACAGATGTGCAGGTGGAGGTTTTATTGAGGAAATCACGATGAAAATTAATTCTCACCGTGTTGATCTTATACAGTTTCAGGGAAAAAGGATAAAGGCAACGTAAACAACTGTGGGGAATAGTGGTCTCCACAGGCAACTCTCGTTGAAAGTCCGCTTAGTTCCGTTAAAATAAACAGGAACTTGAGATCACCGCAGGATTAAGCGCCACGGTGGAGACGAAATAAGGTAGGTCTCAGGAAGTAGTAGTAAATTGGATAGAAACGCGTAGTGATTCCTCCTTCAAATAAAGGTGATTGTTTAGCGCTTTGTTTGACTTATAATGCATAAGAATAAAGATCAGAACAGGTCTTTTTTGTCACTTTGAAGTTCAAAATCAGAGAACTAGTTGACAAAAATAGTGATGTAATCGAAGTGATTTTGATTATTGGGCTTCAAAGGAAGTGATGGTAATTTGCTTAACAGGTCTTTCGATAAGCGCTGAAGTTCGGCTTGAATTTATTAAGCAACTGTTTCTTGACCTTGACCATATAACTACAAGCGGCGTCGGAGTCGATCTTAACAATTACTTTAGCTTTAATAGATTTTGTTATGATAAAAATTTTGAGCTTAACCTTAAGTTCAAATTCGTTGGTGGGGTTTTGACGTTGACCTTAGTAACAGCAGTGACAGCACTCTAGTTTAAGTCCTTTAATTCATGGATCATGAAATCAGTTCGCACGCAGTGAACGGACTGGCCAACCTTAGGTGCGACTTCATGATGTTGCTCCTCTACTTGCGACAAGTGCTGAAAAGTGGTTTGGAATCCATTAAAAATCGATTTCGTAAGCGTTTTATGACTCGTAAATAGAACACTTCGCGCTATTAATGTATGCTCAGATTCAAGATAACAGTGAAACTGCGGGTAAATGTTGGATAGAATTCATCCGCAAATCATTACTCATTAAACTGTTTGAGAGCTCCGTTGCAGAAAAATTCAGCAGATGCTTGAGTTAAATATTTTTGAAACTTGGAGAGAATTTATTATTAAGTATTGGGAATCACACAGGGAGATCCGGCGTGACCTTAAGGAGAACGTCTGTGGTAGATAACATCTCCAAATATTGTCACTTGTCCGATAATGAGATCTTGGATGACAAACTTTTGTAGTTGGGGTCAGTTATAGCCCCATCTGAAATAGGAAATTTGTGTGCAGGGCGAGTGAAAATTAAAAATAATGGAATAATATAAAAATGAAAATCCAGAATCGCAAAGAAGTTATAATTCTTTACTAAATCCAAGGTTAAACTAAGTCAAGTTAGAATTCCGGCTACAAAGTATGATAGCCCAATATTTCCCATTTCGTTGAAGCGGTTACAAAAGTACACGATGGGAACTAGCAGCTCGGTGTAGACAGATAATTAAAACCAGATGTTTGACCTCAGATATTTAAATAAGCACGAGCTCTTAAAAGGTCGCTATTAAAGTTGGCTTTCATACGGAGCAGTCCCAACCGATCTGAGTGTTTTTATTATAGTTTTATTATCACTTTTATTATGGTTAATGTTCTCGGCTGCAAAATCTAAGGTCATGAATTCGATGTCTATCGGTGCACACCCAGTCAGAGCCATGAAAGTCGATTTCTGGTTCTTGTTCTTTGTAGCAATTTAATGTATAAAGAAGGTTTCCGCATACCCTATGAAAATACTTCGGTCTCTCGCCCACGGAGTCACAGTGATATCTTTATGTCCCCATGACTCAAACCTCTATCCGTCATACCTACACAAGTTTATCGATTCTCCTTTTTCTATAACTTCCGCGTCTCATTTGAAAGTACATCTCCACTCATATCCCACGCATGTCTTTGCCCAAGTGACGGCAGACGCACGCCTGTCATACATCTGCTCCCGCGCTGCTCTCTCATTGCCTTTGTTCCTTTTCTCTCTCTTACCCGCTTGAATCCTCATTGTGGCTTGATCAATACATTTTGGCCAAAATAGTTCTTGATCTTCTGTTCTAGAACTGGTGTTAGTTGTCAGCCGTTATTTGTTACCCTAACTTCAATAATCGGTTAATTTTTTTCCTCTTCCGTTGTTCTTTTTTAAAAGGACAATAAAGGAAAAGCAAATACTGCGGTTGACAGGAGCTTTTATTATTGGTTTTCTGCTGATATACATTACAATTGCTTTTTAAAATTACTACTTGAATCATATCCTTAAGAAAGTTATGAAGTGCATGATTTTTGAATTCTGTGCGTAAAATTGGTTTATCCTTTCGCTAGATGTCATTGCTGAAATCGGTCTCCGTTTGGTTCAGTCGATCATAAATTGATGTTATTACTCGTCCAATTCGTCTAGCTTTGAAAGAAAAAAGAAGTGTTTACTAATTGAACAATCAAAAAGATACGGACATCATCGACAAGAATCATGGAATTTGAATTTTGGAGCCAATATTGTACAGCTCAAATCCAGAAATCAACGGAAAAAGCAATTTTTGATACCCCGACTATATTCTCAACATACCCTCTACCCGCTCTTCCTTACCCCCTAGTGAGTATTACCGTTACTCGATTCCAGTTGCTTTCTCATGATGAAAAACTGCTCATTCTTCTTCTTGCCGTAAGTAATAATATAATATTGCTAGGAAGTGACTATGCGCATTTAATTTTCATGCAGAGCCGGAGAAGAAGTGATCTGTGATCACGTTTTGCTTTCACTGATGTCAAGTTTTTTAAGATTTATTGCTTATCGCAAGGTGTAATATTTTTAATAGCAGATCTGTGACCCCTGAATATGGCATTTTGAATTGGACTTGGGTCGGAACTCGTGAAGAAGCAAAAGAACGTAGTAAAGGACGAAATGAGAGGAGTGGTCAAATAAGGGTAGCATTAATGAAGTCAGTGTCAAAGAGTATTTTGTTTTGATTTTTACCACCGCGTTATAAGGGATGCAAATCACTATATAACATCCAATTTTCATGATTTAATCCTCGAGTTCCTGGGTAAGTTCATATCCACGGTATTCGGAACCTACTAACCAGTCGACCTAATTGAATGGCTAGTCATGCCAGTTTGATCCATTTGTATCTTCTTACAGCCGTGAGAAGGTAGTTGAGAATAACGGACAAATATATGCAGGTTTCTACTAATGGAACGATAACAATAGTTCTCAAACCCGTTTTACAACTTTCATCTTGTATTAGGGATGGCATCATTGAGCCACCCTGGCGAGAACACGGATTTCGCCAATCTCTTTATTAGCTAAACTTAACCAATGCGGTTGAGCATTCCACCCACATCAATGAACATTACTATTCTATATAGAGGAGAGGAACAAAGGAATGACTCAAAATAGTGAAAGAGGACTGAATCCCTAAAGGATTAGTGACGTGTGTGTGTGTGTGTGCTGTCCTAATGCTTTTATGACCTCGCCTAGGTCACAGAAGCACATGATTAAGCACGTCTAAAAAGTAATTTCTTTCATAAACTCCCACGCTCTTGTGAACAAGTTGTCTCAGGTACTAAGTCTCTACACTTGTTTTGTACTAAACAAAATTAACTCATGAAGGTTCAGTTTGGATTTTTGCCGGAACTTTATCGGCAGGTTCTAGATAATCAGATTTTGGAGAGTGGAAAATTTTCTCTTAACGACTGGAAACTCCCTGAAAATAATGATGAAATCAGGATTGTGATCTTCACTTAATTAAACTCATAGTTAAGCATTCAGATGATAATAATCACTTCAAATATTGATACTGTCGATTAAATAGAAACGAGATTAATAGAGTGCGAAAAAGGCGATTAGGTGGACCTATTTACTTTTATTTTATATTAAAAGTTTCGGAATCATAATTCAAAATCACGGGTTTAGGAAGGAAAACATTATCAAACCACATTCATTTTCAGCCCAAACCAAAACCAATTCTCATGGTATAGAGAAGTGTTTAAATGAATCGTTTATGTAGTGAATCATCAGTGGTACCAGTTGACGATGTTCTCTCATGACTCTGTAAGTATAATTAGTTAGAAATTTCCAATTATAGTCTAGAACTGAGGGAAAAATCTGCGGGAGCGAAGACTCTACCATCTACTGTTTAGTTGATTGTATTCAGTAGGTATTCATTTAACATTTAGATTATTATATTTTAATAGCTTTTACGAATGAGATTTCCAATCACTCTTTCTGTTTTACTTAAAATTATTTTCAGTCTTGTAAGCTCAAGAAAAAATATTTTAACAATAAGATAATTTGACTTTGAGCTATCTTGATCTGATTAGCATAGCAGGATGATAAGAGATATCAATCACACTTACTTTATATTTCCACATTTTTAATAGAGAATTAAATGAATGCGATCATCAGCCAATCGATAATTTAACCACGTTATTTCATCACGCACTACATTAGTTTTGGTGTGTCTGTATATAATTATCGATTTTTGTTACAGTGATTACCAATCAACCTCTCACCACGTGAATTCACGAAGACTTGCTTGAAAAGATTTTTTATCGAGTCACTTTCTTCACATAAAATTCATTTATTTCATTTACTCTCTTTGAATTTCGTACCACATTCGGCTCCAAATTTCCAGATTATAGCCTGCCTTCAAAAAATCTTTGAGAGCTTTAATCTAGGGTGGCCTTAAATTTATTTACCACGTTAGATATCTCATAGCTTCCTTAGCTATTTTAATCTAATTTAACTAGATGGAAGTCATCTTACTCTTCATCGTAAACAAATTAGGTTGTCAGTTTTGTTGTTGTGGACCAGATTGCATTTTACAAAAGTGAGAACCAACGACATTCACATACACCAAGAGAAAGTCGAGGAGTCCATGAAAGATACGAAGGGAAGAAAAGATATAGAAGGCGATTTGATAATTTTAGGGGAGGGTGAGAATAAAACGTTATTTTGTTTGATAAATTGAAGGACGAATAACTCACGCTGGCTGATAAAGATTAGGTGGGTAGGAGAGAAAGTGGAAAAGGTAGAGAGAAAACTAGATATAACTCATCATCACCAATTTTTTGACAAGTAATGGATGGGACTAACATTTTCGACGATCAGCTAGACATAATGGATTTGTAGTGAGGAATTGGTTCGAACAGGGAGATTAGGGCGAGAATGTTGATAACAAGTGACGATAGACACCACAAGGACACATTTGACGCACGCGGTAGTATGCTGTTGTAGTATGGCGTCACAAATTGCGCTTGTTCAAAGTCATGGATAACATGGAAACACGAATGAGTCATGGGTGGGTGTAACTAACCCTTCTCTGGCATTTCTTGCAATGTATGCCACTGGGCAATTGGTCGACGCGGATTGGCTAACATGTCAGACCAATGACGTAGGCCTGCACCTTGGGCGCTACAACCCAGAACTACACGTCCAATAGCCTCCGAAGTTCCGATTCGATCGTAGTCGACCACCGTTACGATTAGTGTGACTTTCTGTTAAGGGAACAAGCAAATAAACGGTACAGTCTCTCAAATAATCTTGTCATTATTGACATAGATTGAGTCTTCACTCACTTGAATGTGTTCGAACGGAATTTCGAATGCAAAGGACTCATTGTAGTATGGATTCAGTGTGCACTTCTTAATAGTAGTTTTCTTTTTCTTGATACGTTTACCTCCGAGCATAAGTGAAAGTTTCACATAAGGGTCTGGGAGCAAGAGAAGGGGTTAATAACCATCTACCCACTAAATAAAAGTAGCATAATTTTATTGCATACCAGATAGACCGCCCACATCCATTTTCTTCAAGTTCTTCGCTTCCAAAATGTTGACGGTTAGCTTACCAGCTGTTGGGACGTATCGCAAAGAGAAACAAATATCTCCGAGTTTATTCTCCTACAGAAATTAACAACAAATCCATAAAACGATAATCAATAAAAAGTATCGGAATGGCAAATTGATCTGTACTTTCTCGTCATCATCCGGAGGTAAAAGATCTCGCCATTCTTCAATGACACGAGCCAGATCAACGGATCCAAGAGGAACATGGATCTGGCCTATTTGATCGTGCTTCGAAAATCGATCGAAATCGAAGACATTGAATCTGAGGGTCTTTCCAGCAACTTCTGCATAAGGAACCTGTTAATAAAATCGTTTATCTTATAAACAACTTTTTGAGTAAAGAAATAAAGGATGTTATTTTTAGAAAAAGTTTAGTTGAATAAGCATTTAATTCTTAGGTTAGTATTATAATGTCTAAAAATTCCGTTTATGTGCTCAAATATGGCAGTACTTTAATAATTCAATTTCACTCTATTTATTAATAATTAATTTATGAGTCTTAATGCAAATTTATTTAAGTATATTAATCTGAGTTTTCCAATTCCCGAGAGTTGATACGGTAATTAAAAATCTGATCTAAATAAGGACGGCATATTGGCAGTTATTATTGTCAAACATATGCTTCGAGCTTTCTATTCCGTTTTACACCCCCCCCCCCTCCACACTTTAAATTCGCCGTTGAAATGGTAAATAGCCTTGCCTGTCCTCGCCAAAATCACAACCAAAACCTCGATTCTTATTGGTCGGTTATGAGGTTAATGCGTGACTCTGTGATCTTCATCAACCAATAACGGCGCTGATTACTGCTCAAGCTCCAGAAATCTGCCTTTCTGGGAATTAACTCCAATATTATAATTAACATTGGGCATATGGCCGTTTAACGCTTCAATGTCATTTTTATCATGGGAAAGCATCTGAACGCAGGGAATAGTAAAATAGTTTGATGAGACGTGAATAGGGAAGAAGTTAAGAATGAAATCAGAGAATCAAAAGCGTCTTACTCCATCTCATTTTTGAATTTAGGTTGTACACTTTTTACCTACTTTGTGTGATTCATGGTTTCAAGGTTCTTCTTTCAGGATTTTAACAGGCTTCCTAAGTGAATTCATATTCGCAACGTCCAGAGCTTATTGTCCGGTTGAATAGTTAGCATAGTTGGTCATTCTGTTTCAGTATATACTGATCTCTAAGATACTGCCAGGTCGATACTAGTTATCATAGCACAGGGGAAAGTAAAGTATACATGTCTATCAGCATATTTTTCAAATTTGTTAAAGGTTAGATGTAAAGCATCAAAAGGCAATCTTTAAACCTTTTATTTCATTGATCAACCCCAATCATTTTAACTAGATCAAATATAATTCCACAATTTAATACAATTTTTCTTATAATAAATTGGTAGATCATCCAAATTCTGATGTTTATGATGAAACGTTCTAAATAATTAACTTAGTCACCCATTCAGAAGGGGGAAGTTTGTCTGTATTGAATAAATAATGCATTGGGAAATCTGGAAGAGATATCTGCATGAATTTCACTACGGTACTCCTCTTATGATAATAGAGGGATGAATAGAAATTAAAATGATTTTGAACAGTTAAGTACACTAACTTATTGAATTTCATTCCCAAATTCGAATAGATTATTCTAATTTGGGATTTACTAACCTTGAAAAGGAAGGTTTCGTTGAAGACAGGGTTCAGAGTTTTGCGGTGGACTTTGGTTTCGAATTTCTTCTTTTCTGGCATAAGATAGACCTTGACGTATGGGTCTGAAGTCCCTGACATGTCCATTCCCGGGAGATCCGTTGCTTGAATGACTCCAACGGTAAGCTAAAATAGGAAATAATATTTCATTTATGAACAGAATCATAAAATACAAAGAATAGGGAACATTAGATTTACAACACGATGGAAGATCTAAACTTACTCTTTTACTTTAGGGATATTATTGTCATTTTTATAATTTAAATGAGCTTTTCATTTATCACAATTAATAACCTATAAAAGAATGGATCGAGATCGTAAGAATAGCTACTCAAATAAATGAATTGGCCAGTATTGTGGGCATGAACTTGTCGAGGAATTTATGAGACGGATTTTGGAATTAAAATATAAAAATATTAAGTTGTGATGCGATGAAATTTACCCCGTCGAAACCTGTGAATCCTAAATTTGAAATATAGAGATTATTTAGATGCTCTGGCTTTGATCTATATTTCTGCTCACTCACTCATTATGGAGGTACAAAAATGAATAAAATCAATAAAAATGTAAAGCAAAGGTCACTATAGATTGATTTTAATGCACTTTTTTTAAATTACAGAAATATATGTCATGGTCTTTAAGAAATTGCAAAAATCTGCTCTAATACTGCTGAAATAAATTAGAGAAAGGAAATTATTAATGCATTTTTCGTGTAGAAGATTGAATTTATAATGAATAGTCACTAAAAAATGCAATTAACAGAATTCTTGATTGTTCTCGGTGTATTTTATGATTACCTCATAATACCTCGTAATCGTTATAGGAAAGATCAAAGGAATCATATGCTCAGATGACTAGAAAAGTCAGTCTGCTTAAATCTTTAAGAATTGTAACGCTATCATTGCAACTCTTGCAGTGTATCAGCATAGGCTGGTACATATCCACCTGCTGGACATCACATAGAAGTAGCGTACTTTCATATTATGATAGATAAGCATCAAATGTGTTGTGAGTCGCAAAATGCTCGATGTATCCAAACCTTTTATTAAGCCGGCAGTAAATCAGAGATTAACGTTCTCAAATTTAAAGTAACTTCATTTGTTCGATGTTCATCAGTGCACAAGGAATGAGCAGAATGACCAGCAATATTTGGTTAAGTCAGATGAATTCGGATTTATCACCAAGGAGGCTCTAAGATACTATCCTCTCCTCCCTACTGATGATGAGTATTGGAAAATATTTTCTTAAAAGGCCTTGGAAAGTTATTAAGTCCATTAATCCACTTGTGGCATAGTGATTGATATTCATCGGTAAATCTCTGGTTGTGTGGATTACCAACCACAATAATTAATTCCTATCAACAAGAGAGGTGTTCCAGCATTCCTTCTCCCTATCTAAATTAATGATGGGCTCTGGAAGTTATTAATCTAATTTGATCAAAATAACAATTATTAAACTTTTAACGACAGATATGAGTTTAAATTTCAATACCTTATTCATTGAAATAAGGGTAAATAACACCTGAAGACCCTTTTGAGTTTGGGTCTAATTTTTCTCAGTAGCTGCTTTGTTCGAGATTTATGCCGACGCTTCGTTTGTTTTTTTGAAGGCTTTTGCGTAAAAACTTCATTGAACACCGTTTTTTCAAGAATGAAGATTTGAACTCTTGCGTCTTCAGTGATCATCATTGTTACAAAAGGATATCAATGAGTTGAAATTTAACGTATTAGGTACCTGTCTCAGATAGATATTATACATTCAGTTTTAATTGATGATTGTATTTACTGGTAAAAAAGAATATTTTTATTAAAGATAATATAATTACGCAATCAGTATCTCACTAACTACTCATGACGATAACAAAAATAATGGGTAATAGAGGCTTCCTTGCCAGCCAAATTTGTTAAAAGTACTCAAAAGGGACAACTTTTTCCCATTTTTATGCTATAAATAGACTAACATGAACAGAAAGGGCCATTCACTCGCTTACCCAGGTTAAAGACCATAGTTCAGAAAGGAGATTGGATTCAGATTAAATAGAGAAGATGCATAATTGAGGTGCAAATATGGCGAGGCAAATAGTTGCAGTTCGCTATATTAATAAATTAAATAAAATTTTCATTTAGAAAACCCCATTTTTAGCTGTACTACTATCTATCATAAAGCTCATCTAACCAGTGCCATGAAATCTCCATTCTGTTAAATTCTATTGTCTGAATTAAGCGTCATTTAAACAATAGCTACCAATTCAAGGCCAAATATTTAATAAAACTAATCTGGAGACCATATCTCATTGCTATACAAATCTGTAACTTAAAACTAAACAAATAAATTGAGCAGCAAATTTTCAAAGAGGTCAAAGATCGAGTTTAAACATTATACCTTTGATATTATATGTTCAATATATGCATATATTATGTCACATATAATATAGTGTTCCACTCCGTAATTAGCTAAGCAAAATTTCATGCAAATTTTACATATAAGAAAATGATATTTTCTCAAAATAATTCATATATGTAAGTTCCTTTGTTTTCTACCTTCTGATTCTTGCTTCTTTTAATTCCCTTTCACTTGAACGAATTTATTTACATTACGGTTATAAATGACGGATAATATAAATCGACCTATCAATACGAAAACGCGCGTCTTGTGCTGATATAGTGGCTTGGGTCGTTTTGTATTGTGGTGTTGTCGGGTCGTGTTTGTAACTAATGCAATGTCTTAGGGAATCTAAGAGTCGGTTGCGGTATCCTACAGAGAAGAGCAGGTTACAACACAAATACTACATCTGCCCCCTTAGTGATACACTTACAGCCTTGATTATAATCCCCCAAATTAAAAATAATTCTATTTTTAATCGCATGCATACAGCTCCTTGTCTTCATCCCTCTTTGTGTTTTTAACATTAAACTTCATACAATACTATTCAAAAAACATAAAATGATAATTTACTACTAGATATACTTGCATTCATTATCTCAAAGGGTAAGTTCATAAATCGCAAGTTTTTAGCAAAGTAACAAAGAAGTTTCACAAATATCGCGTTTAAGTATTTGAACAAATGCGCACTGTTTGGCAATGACAATTAATATTAAGAATAAAATATTTGTATATTCATCGGCAAAATTTCGCATAATATAAGCATTCAAGATGAAAATGCTTCTCTTACCCTTAATTGCTAGAACCATCTTGTTCTCTGTTTATATTTATGTGCCAGTAAAAATCCTAATTGATCCTCCAATTTGGCCAGTTACTGGAAGACTTTGTGAGATTAGAATGTAAGCCCCCAAATAGTAAACAAATCCAAAAATATAAGAAATTTGCGAGCATGTACATTGCTCCAACTACGCATTTTAATATCACAGTTTAAAAAACGGCCAAAATTTGTAATAATTAGCAGCACACATGCAAACTCCCATCTTCTCCATAAGTTGGGTTTCAAATCGATTTGGGCTGTTTCATGAGTGGAAAATTGAGGATGAGTTGATAATCAATAAGTGATATAAAGTATTCTTGAAATATTCCATTGCATTTGTACTTATCTGAATATATACATGCAAATTTTGGAAATGGCTCTCCATAATTGATGTATTATAACAAAATGACTTTATGTTTTCAAATTGGCCATTAAGTTCTCAAAACCTGGGTGTGAAAAGAGCTGACTAGGAATCAACATAGATATGAATCTATATAAAACATTACATGATAAGTGTCTGTTTCATTTGAAAACATCAATCATTCTTCTCCAAAATATCATAATTAGCAACTTATTCATATAATGAAAGCACATTCCTAACAGGAAGATGATACATAAATTTTCGAAAGTGATAAGTAAGATGAGGTATTCTCCATTAAAATTTAACTTACTTCGCCTTTTGTGAAATCATAATCTAGGGAGAACTGCAATTTTCCCAGATTCTGTTTCTCCTTCTCCTGAACTCCTTCATTATCCTCCATATTCTCTTCCAAAGCCTCCAAATCTCCCTAAAATCGGAAGGATTTTATCTGAAATTATAAGCAAAAGGCAATAATAACGAAATTAATACATCATAATTATTTTCTTGTGAAGGCGGTTGTGTTTCAGTCCATGAAATCTCTTGGGATATTTACAATTTTATTTCTAATATTCATGTATTAAAATATGTTTTCTAAACTTATTGGCTTAATCATGATGTCACCAGACTATTCTTAATTTTAAAAGCAAACGTTTGTGTAATTGGGAGAAAGAGTGAAATAATAAGAATATAAATAAAAGAAAGGGAAATATGTGTATAATGAAATTATTAACACAATTAAGTGACTGAATTTACTGAAATGAAAATATTGAAAATATATTTGTTTTATATAATAGATGGGCTGTGATTAGTCGGGAGAGGGTCACAGAAAAGGTCAGAGAAAATTTGCAAATTGATTGTTTTTCAACTCTTTACAAATCATGTTTAGGAGGTAGGAGAGAGGAAGCATCAGCCTCTGCGAACAATAAGAAAACACTCAGCGGTAAAAGTCCAGAAAGTCCAGAAAATGGAGAAGGGTTGATAAGCAGTTAAATGGCCGAGGAATGGATTGTACCAAAAATTTAAATTAGGTTTTCAAAAAGCTGAGTTAAATTGATAAGGAACCGTAAATAATCCCTATGGTCACTACAGATTAATTCCATCCGAGATTTATGTCTGTATTCAGGTTAATTAATCAGCATGACAAGATACATCACATAAAGTGATCTTTAGTTTTGAGTCGACACCTGGCTTACTCCGCTAGTACAGAACTAATACATTTTAGTCTCCAAGTTAATGACCAAAAGGGAAGATTTCAATCAGTAGATTGTAAGAAGCAATTCGAAAGATTACTTTAATGGAATAAACCAGAGTTACTACTTAATTATTAGGCAAAAACCAATATTTTATGGCCTATTTTTCATGCTCCTTTTGAAGGTTTTCACATTCTAGTAGATACTTGATAAATACAGGCAGAAAGTAAGCATGTTAATTGACCTAAGCGCTCATGTCAGTAAGATGGTAAAATCAACGCACACATCGCTCACATGATCAACCTAACAGGAGAAATTCATGTCAGATCAACACACCGGATATATTTTCGCTATATATGCCTACCACAGGGAAAAGTGTAAGTCCTTCTATTCTCTTGTTACCCACTAATAAATTGGTTGAAAGGAAGTATTTCTAAAAACTTGAACAACGTAATTGCTATAAAATCAAAAAGGGCTTGATAAAATGTAAAAATTTAAAGTTATCCAATTGGAGCGACACCCGAATAAATTTTCTCAGTGTAGATGAATGCTGGCAAACGTTTTCTTGAAAATAAATCCATAATAACCGAAGATTTAGTTAAGATAGGGAGAGGTCAGAAAAAATTTATAAAGCAAGACTACACATAAAAAAGGAAACTGCGCTTAGATGCAGAATTGGAGAGGATGCAGGCCATGTACTAAAAATTGGGAAAATTTTCCCTTAGGGAAATATTACTGGGTGTGTCCCGACGAAAAACTGCAGGTAATATGTATTTAAACGCACTAGAGCGGAAGTGAGTGGGGTATTTGGTTGATGAAACTACATCAAACTTTCAAATACATTTCACAAATTGGGAAATTAGTGAAGTCTGCATTAACATGATTAAGAGTAAATTATATTTAATAGTATTGTAGTAGTAGTATTTACTACAAAACCACTGATAAACAATCAACGCGTACTTAATTTAATTCAACAAGTTTCGGAAATTCTTGCCATAAACATTAGCATTGGTGCGACGATTAGGAATCTAAAATAAAATTGTTTTCAGCTCAATACTACCATATATGGGTTTTCACCATTTAATCAAAATCGTAAGTAAAGCTAATAACATACTTGTGGTCTGACTGAAATTGACATTTTCATCTATTGAACAGCATTCACGTAGGATAAAATAAAGGAAATCACTAAAGCTTGTAACACATTACAAATCAAAGTATGTGGAAATTGAAGATCACGCTGGGATTACACCACTAAAAGATGTTTGATACTAGCACTTGATCAGCTGTATTTACTTCACTTAGCATAAAAATTGAAGAACTGCGCATATTTTACCGAAAGTTAGGTCTTAATCAGCTGCTTGTATGTACCACTGATTTCCAGTTCAAAAGCGATTTTATTCACTGTGATGTCAAATAAATTATTTTAGAGTGATCAGAAGCAGAAAAATGTTCGCTGAGTAAAGCTAAGTTGGTTTGACTTTTATCAATAGCAAACCAAGTGTTATACAAGGGAGAAAGGCACAACATCCACCCTATATCCTCCTTCACTTCCAAATATAACTCTCGACTTCAAATGAATTAAAAGCGATTCATAACATTCGAAAATATATTAACGAATTCAGAACTTCTTTCTTGCTTTCATAAATCTAATACTAAGTTATTTTACACAGGGATAGTGATTCGTCTCCGAGCCTGGAGAAATACTTTTTAGAAACGTAATTTTCAAAGTTCTCTCCCCCCTCCTAACAATTGTGAAATTGACGGCTTTCAATTTTCTGTCTAATTTATATCCTCGATTTAAGTCCTAACCATCCACTTGTAATGAAAGTGAATTAATAAAAATAACAAGCTAGGAGAGACAGCAGCCAACCTGATCCTTGCCGAGTTGTTTGCCAAGAAGTTGGACAGATTTCATGTCCACCTTCTTCTTTCCAGTTTTTTCTTTCCTGCGTCGTTTAAAGATGCCGCGTTTGCAGATACAGTAGAGTATAAGGAGCAGAAAGAGGACGAATCCGACTATCATCGCGATAACTGCTGATGGTGGCACTAAAATGGCGCAATGAATGCTGAATCATCAAATCTCTTCTATCGTAGACATAATTTATTTTAAAATTATATTTCTGTACATATTCTAGTATAGTTCTTTCTGCCTATTATATTCTATCAAAATTTTAAAGCATTTTAATTTAATTAATTAAGGTAATTTTGAGAGGCAATCATTTTTCAACTATTCCTAATATCATTTTGTATAAAATGATTAAAATTTGAAATAATTTAGTGTTATAATAAGGTTATTATTTTTCATCTGAATTTTATTCCAATAAGCAACTTGCTTCAGTTGTACGATTGGGTCATTCCTAAAAAGAACTTTTCCACCGTGCGTCCTTGGTGGTAATTTTTGAGGTTATCAAGGAATGCTGTCAAGTAGGGTCGAGACGGAATTCTTGATTTAAATTTTTATACTGAAAGATAACTTTTATTATACTAATTTTTGGCAGCTTCTTTAACTGTGAATTTGTCTCGAGAGTGAAGAAATAGAAAATAGCTTTTTTTATGTCAGCATTAGAGAGTTTCAATGTTTTGGAGGTGTCCACCAATTTGTTATCCTCCTAATTCGCTCCTTTTAATAACTGATTTGTATTACCTTTTAAATCCAGACTTTTGCACATTTTGCAGACAAATAATAGTGGCAGATTTGTTCGTTAAACAATCATTGACTGTAAAGCCATCGATAAATATAAGAACATTAGAACATAAGTTGTTCTCTTTATTTTCAGCTAGATTGAGCAGATAAACCTTGCGTTTATTAAACACAAAAACATTTTAATCTTCATAATTTTATGCTTTCTGTCAGGTGTATGTAAAGATGAGTAATCTTAAAACATACCCGAAAAACCCAGTCGGAAAAATTTATTTAGAAGAGAGATTAATCAATCCGGTTGACTTATTTTAAGTAGAAAAATAAACAAATAAATAAAAGTAAGTTTAACAATGCTTCATTTAAATTACGTCTATATAAAGCGGAAAAATTTTAACCTTCTTCATGCAAATTTAAACACTTTCTACCTCGTAACTGTTCCAATACCAGACTAAGGGCTACATAACGTTGAATTTATTAAGTATCTCAGAGAAGCTTATGAGTTTTGCCAAATTTAGATCTAGTCATCTGTTATAACTGGGAGACGGAATCGTTATATTGAAAAAAATGTGTCATTCTTTTAATTATACATGGCTCGTAATACGAATAGGCCACTAAAAGCTCACTTACCATGCATTTTTTTGGCCAAATCATTGATGACCACTTTCACCTGCTCCTGAATTTTTGCATTTTGAGAGCTCGAACTCCCAGAGGATTCCGTTGAAGCTTGGTTCGTTGGTGGTGCTGAATAAGCCGCTTCGCTCGATTCCGATGGACCTTGAGTACTCAGAGGTGCCATTGGTTCAGCTTCTAAATTCAAACATACCACCGGAAAATGTTTAGCTCCTCATTGGCTAATCAATCCACGAAATTTAATGCTCAACCGAAATGGTAAAATACATTGGAACTGTCAAATTTGTGCTCATAATTATTACTACAGTAACAGGGCGTTAAACGACTCGTTATATCCTATTAAAAACGGACAAATTTCATTAAAATTTAATAAAAACCTATCAAAAATGTAATTTTCATTCGATTTGTCAGTTAAAAACACCGATTACTACTAGTATGAGTTTTATCGCAGTTGCATTTGAAATACGAAATACTAAGAGAGGAAAAAATTTAAACAAACCTTGTGAATTTTATTTTCAGAAAAATGTTATAATTTCCAAGCAAGAAAACTCGCTGTCAAACAAAAATCCCGTAGTCTCGTTTAGTTCCTAACACACTGAGAAAAATAGACGAAAGCTGGGAGACGTAAGGGTTTTGCCAACTTTTAACAGATTGGCCAATCATCAGGCGCCATTTGAGAAGCGTTGCAGAGGCGGAAGCTCCTTCCTCACATTGATTGGCTACACACGGACGTATTGATTGATGCAAATAGCGTACAGCTGACGTTCGTACGCAATAGCAATGCGAGAAACTATGCGAACAGCTGGGGTATTAATGCTAAAGGTCTATGTTTGAGAGCGTGATTTCAAATTTTATGATGACATCTTGCATTAGTTTCAAACAACTTGGTAAAATGTGTTTTTAATTTTAATATGTTCTGCTCTCATTTTACACATTTCATTACTTAACAAAACACCAATCTATAATCATCTAAAGTATGTGAAATTTAACTTCGGATTTAGACTTGGTCTATTAATTTGTGATGAGTTGAGTTACGTTGATTTGTTTCGGGTGTAAATAAATAAATATGTTCGCTGCACAGCTATGCTACATTGAGATCTATAATCTTTTCAATATTATTTAGGACAAACCGATATCCGGTGCTTCCCACAATTAGTAATTGAGAACATTTTGCATTTCTGCGGGTAACGGTAATAATAGTAACAGTTACAAATATAATCTTATACCAACCAACAGCTTATTAACTTCGGAGATGGGAGTGAATTCTGCATCAGTTCAAGATGTACATTTTCTTCGACGTCAAATGACTTTGAAGTGACCCTTGAGAGTTAGGAATAAGAAATTACGGTAAATATAAAACCGCTCTTTAAAGAACGCCGTCTAACACAACTTTTACACAATCATCTTCATAGATAAACTACAATCGGACAAAAGTAGCTCAAGCCGCAATAGTCTTTAAGACTAAGAGGCATCAATTACAACTTCATCGATTTTTAGATCATAAAATTTAAATTTGTTTTCCACGCCCTTCAATAAGTGCCACATTGAAAATTGTAAACTACTATACTTCGAGATACAAAAATGTATTGAATTATATTTTGCAAATTTTATGAGGTTATTGAACAACCTAAAATGATAAGGAGATACTAATTCATGCTTTTCAAGAGAAATACCAAATTCTTCACCCCAAGGCTCCCCGCTAAAGGTTTTATGTATCATATTATATGAAATCCTAAAAATAAACGAAAATTTAAATTAACGATTTCCTTTTTTCGAGGTTTGGGATAATTTATCACGAGACTAAAATAAATTTATATTCCACTAAAACTCTGATTAGAAATAACATCAAGTGAATGCTTAAGAGTTTATTTTTAATCCCGAAATAAATCTGACATTAATATAATGTTATCTCTTTTCGAATAGGCATTACATTCCATGGACCAACTTGTTGCTCCGCAATCACGTAATCTTATAAAAAATGAATGGACTCAATTTAGCACTGTTGTTATTTATTTTGAAGTAAACGGGTTTCCCTTTACTATTCACTGAAGATAAGGAGAGGAAAAAAGCCGGATAAAAGATGAAGCTTGATGAAAACAGCAAAGGGAAGTGGACAGAACTTAGATTCCTACTTCCTTTAGATTTTGATCAACCGGTTTGTCTAATTTTTATTTTGTGGGTCATGTCCTAATGGTTTAAAGTTCCGTTTAAAGAACTTGTCTCCAAGATTTCTGAATGAGTCCATGTCTACATTGTAAATTAATTATATTTAAGTCTTAACCTTGCCATTTCGATAAATTTGCCTCTTTTGCTATATAGAAGTGCAGATAAATAGTATTAAACTATTCATGGAAACAAAATTAACACAAATAATGATAATTTTATCATGATTAAAGAGGGAAAACGTTAAATATTATTAATTTAGACAATTGAATGATTATTTTTCATAGATTTTCATCTGTTTGGGTTAATACTTAACATATATTCACCCCTAATCAAGATAAAATGCTGAAAAAGTATATGTATCAGCTCCACATTTTTGGAACAAGTCATGTAACTTTTATAGATAAAAGAGTTACGAGGCTACCGAAAAGCCATTCTAATTGTGGAAAATGTATACTGGATTCTCAATACCCTCAGCGCGAAATTACTCTGAAATGCCGAGATGAATTATGGATTTTGGAATACGAAATACTGTAATTAGTGTACTACACAAACACAAAAATATCAAACGAAACTGGACACATTAGCATCATGACTTTAGTCTCAACTTTTACCAATCCCCTTCCCCATACTTTTCATTGGACAAATTTTCTGTTACATGAATTTGTTGTTTTCAGGTAATGACATGTTGTTTTACCTCTTATCTTTGATTAAAGTAATGATATATATCAAGACGTACGCATATTGATAGAGCGCTGTCATTCATGTTTAGTCTCTTAGTGGCTTATGTTGACTGCAGCTAACTGGTGACAGTATTTCAGTGTCTTTTTATATGCGCCTTCTCTGTGTTTTGATCTGTGACTTTGCCTAGAGCTTTTTGATGTCTATTGTACGAGAAAATCAGTAAGTCTCCAACTAACTGACATAGGATCGTATTTGCTGATGCGAAAGTCTTCGTTTTGTGTGCTTACTTATTAATTGTTTCGGATTTGTCAAATTAAAGACAAACCTATTAGATAGAAACATTGTAACTCACTGACTGGACTATCTAATTCAAATTTTTCATCCAAATGATGGTTGAGATGGGAAGAAAAACTGAAATTTTATATAAAATACGGTTAAATCTCCCACTTAAGACAACCTCAATTACATAATAATTGAAAGGACTTCAAGGAATATGTTATGGATTAAGATATTAAAACGCCCAAGAACCTCTTTTAATACATTAACCGTATTATTAGTTAAAGTTAAGGCGCTCACGTACGTAGAAATGAACAGGGGAAAAGACGAAATTTTCAAATCGAACATCAGAGAAATTGTCACTTTTCAAGTTCGAGGTCATTTTTCTCTCATTCCTCTTCGATAAAGCGTCAATATTCCGTTAAATTCGATAATTAGGACTAAATAAAAATGGGCAAATATTTTCAAGAGAATGCTATAGAATCTAAGCATTCAGAATTAATTTGTTCATAATAATGACCACTGAACCCTTTGGAACTATAGGTAGATGAAATGATAACTATTTTCCGACTATTATTTATATTCACCAATATTTGTGCGTCATTTTTTTCATTTGCTACACATTTTACATCTTCCTGCATGTAGAAGAAGTTTGCAAAAAATTTTATCAAATATTTGGGGCGAAATTTAGGATTCGGAAGCCGATGAGAATAAACCACATAGAACGTTGAAACATATCGTCAAAATTTGAAAATTTTAATTTACGAATAAATATGTCATAGGAAATATTTGAATACCAGTGAGAATTTTTCCCAAATAAAAAGCGCAGTTTTGAAGTGAACTAACCTACTTATCGTTTTACTGAAAAATACACATTATAAAGTTTCATTGCTTTCCATTCTATTGTTTCCCTTGGCAGAACAAGAATTTTAAAATTTTTATTCTTGACAAAGTGTTGAGACACTATAAATGACAAATGAGTTAAGATGAGTATGGGAAGAGGAGAGAGGGTTGTAGAGAAGAAAAAGAATGCAGTAGAAAATTAAAAGATTCATAATATATATTTTAATTTGAAATTATTTAGATTGTCTTCTTATTCTTCATTAGACTCAAGTCCAATTTTTATATCTTTAATCTGGATTACCGACGGAATTCAAGTCTGCTACGGACAGAGCTTCCTGATTCGGTGAATAAACTGAATTATTGATCGTTATATGTGTATATATGTCCGCCCATCAATAAAGATAGCATGAAACGTACTAATTGGACGAGTAGATGCTTAGCTACAGCAGAGGGGAAATATTTTTGGCAGAGAGTAAGGGAATTTGGTCCATGGAATGTGGATAATCAATTCTTCTCTTCTCAGCCCGAATACAATATTCTTCTGCTTTCCAAACAACCTTTCGATAAGACTCACACTGAATATGATATCAACACTAAGGATGACACTCTGAGATTTGTCGTTTATGGGACTTAAAACAATCTTTTTTTACACTCAAAGTCCTTGTTGATCGTGGTGTCCTTTGGAAAGGCGACTCTATCATAGTGCCTGAGCATTGAATTCTTTTCGGCAAACACTCCCATAAAGTTAAAAGCTTTGTATTGCACCGTTTTTGGTCCAATTCTTTTAAGATGGGAATTTACAATACTAGAGGTTGAAATTGATGTCGTTGGCTGTATTAGTCATGACGGGAAACTTTTCATAGTTGCCCAAAGCCGAAGTCTTCAACATTGAAGATTGACTGTGAGGCTTTCCAGAAAAATTTGCAGTGTTGGGGAGTAATTTAAGATTGTTATTATCAGACACCCTTAATACTATTGTGGAAAAGCTGACATGACTTTTTTATTAATAGCACCTTAGATAAGCGTTGTGACCAGTCAAGCTTTCCCACTGTGACCGATTCCTAGTGCATAAGGCTTGTATCCAGGAAAATATTCACTGGTTAATTATTGGATCATTTATTTTGACTTTCCTCTTATGTGGTTTCTACTCACTCACGTGGGATCGGTTGAAAATTACTAACAATTATTGAAAATTTTAAGTAGTGGAATGTCCGACTATCTCCCTGCACACTTTATGAGTTCGAGTCTTATCCCAACAGGATCTGGGGCCTCAGCATTTAAGAGTTTATCTTCAGCTACTACTAACACTCCCACAGCCAGATTAAACTCATGAAATAGGACTATTGGGTCAGGTAAAGGGCAGTCACGGGAAGCTTTAAATAATGCTGCATAAGGCTGAGCCAAAAGAGTAGTACTAATGAATGTGTTCGAACGAGAGGACTCAGCCAAATTCTGTGAGACAGAGCTAAAACTTGCCTTGGCGATTTAAACACTTGGCGTGAATCCTTTACTAGAAGAGTTTGAAAGTTTTTAATTTATATTTCCATGTAATCCCTATTCTTATCTTATCTTAAAAGATTCATCACTCAATTTCGCTGTCTTTTATAAGTCTTGAAATCATTAGGATGATATGTATCGAGACATCTCACAAATGACCAACTCCAACTCAGACTTCATCTTATCTGCGGTTTTTAGTACCAATTCTTTCTTTTGATTCTTGATTTCAGAACAATGAGCCGAATCTTCAGGAGTGTTTTGATGTTACTGACCAACTGCGAATAGTTAGCTGATGAGTTTCTGAGTGTTCAGTTTAAAAAACTCTGGTGGTTATCAGTGTGTTTTCCAGCTAGGCCGAATCCTTGAAGCAATCGCCAGAACTTCGGACAGCGATCTTCGAGCATTCTTTTTATCAAAGAAGGATTTCAGATATTCAAATTTTGTTGCTAGCAGTAATTCGGAAGTCTTATTTCATTCTCAGTTGAATCTTCTGAATCCGAAAAGTTGCATACGAGAGAGGGAAGGATCAAATGAGATCATAACCAAACCTGCAGTTAAAATGTGCCATAATAAAAACGTCGATTGTTATATGTCTAAAATCCCAGTAGAGTTCCGCTAGTTCTGCAATGACCTTCTCTTCCTTCCTTGATAAACAGCAACTGATGACGCCGAACGTGAGGTCACCTACCTTAAACCTTAGGGACGCCAGTCTTTGAATTCAAAGGATGAATTTTTAATGGTATTTATGAGAAGAGTAATTCCTGAATATGGTCCTTCCGTAGAAGACCCTGAGTAGCAGAACTTCCAAGGCCTTGATGCTCCAATTCTTGTTGTGTACCGTTCAGTAAGCACAGCGCAGCGCATGCTTCGGGATTCGAGCTAAGAGTTCTTACTTGAACTTCAGCTTCTTGTTGATTCTTAAACGTTCTACAGACCAAATTTAGGGAGAGGTAAAATCATGTATGCAGGTTCATTCCAGAAACGAAAAAGGGTCAAATTCACAATTTTTTATTTTTAATGAAAAAGCGGAGAAGGCGTTCTAGTAAGCTAAAGCTAAGTACTAGTATATTCTATTACTATTACCCACAGTAATATGAAAATTTATAACTTTTTATCGTGAGAAGAAACTTAAATCGGTTAACAGAAAGTGGAAAAAATGAACATGGGAGAAGACAAAAAGATGCTGCGAACAACGTCAAGGCGTCAAGGAGTCTTAATTCTTTTGGTTTTTGGATTCGGACTGTACGACATCTACTAAATGAGTAGTTTACATTCCAAAACTTAAATTTGATGGTTCATTCCCTAGATTTTAGCGCTTACCTGTCTATGACGTTCAATGCTTATTGACCGAGTTTAGTTAAAAAGGGTCGGTCCTCGCGGTTTAATACTTTTCTTCCAATGATTGGGAAAGCAAAATGAACTTTCATGATATCCAGCACCATAATTAAACAACCGGTCAATTTCTTGTGGAATTGTGGGTAATTATTTGATCAGTAATCCAAAGTACTCAATATGAATTTGGAAGTTAATAGAATAGTTTATAATCTGAATGTCTTTTCGGTCCTCTTCTTTTATCCCCTTTTTAACTTTACTTATCTGATTTTAATTGCTTTCCAGAGGTGAAGAATGGCAAAACTTTTCGCATTTCAATGATTTCAAATATAATAGTATTACATTTCATCGCGTTTTTTTATGCAAAAAGGTCACATTAACTTCATAAACAATTTTTATGAGCCAGAGGTTCTAATTTCAAGGTTTCACGAATTTCATATCCGGAAATCAGTTTAAGATGTCATATCAATAAGACTATTAAATTATCATGTCTCCAAATCTTATTAAACAACTGATGGAAAGTGAAATTTCAACAAATGATATAGGAGAGGGAATTGAAATTGTTGAGGCCAAATTCAAAGTATTAAAAAGTTTTTCTTCGTTCGATTTTTGGAATTGGATTGCCCTGCATTTATCTGATAGAAGGGTCATTGCTACACATTCAAAATTTCAAATTTTGTGATTTATTCCACGGATTACTGAGCACTATCCGTTTTTTATTGACCTGCTGAATAATAAGAATGGTTAGTCTTATAATTTCAAATTATTTCTTTTTTCCAACACCCAAGAAAACAGAATACCTTGAATAACATTAAGCAAAGCGGAGAAGAGTTAGGTAAAAATTCAACTTAACAGAGCTTGATAAGCAGTATTCATTCAAGGTGAACGAAGTGATATATAGAAGACAAATATTTTAAAGTAAATGCAATATTGAGAACAATTTAGCACATGGTAAAAGTCTATGCATGGTCTCCTAAGTGCATTTTCTTTTGCAAGAGTTATTGTATTCAGAAATGTCACCCAATTCCTTTCTACTCTATTTGAGTACTTTGTCGCTATCGAAATAGCTCACATTTTCACCTACTACTTAAATTGATTGATCTGGAAGAGCAACTTGTTGACAATGTGGAAGACACCTTCTTGTACCACAAGGTGAGGAGGCAGTGGAAGAGATTCTTTATTCTCTACTATTAAGTACCGGACGACGCCCGATATTAATATCCAAATCTGGATGCACTATTCCAACTATTCCAGTTCTCAGTACGCAGCCGTACCTTCTATACCAAAATCAGAACCAATAAAATTGAACAGGTGCAATTTTCCTCTGAAATGGAATTTTGAAACTCCGGAGACACGGTTGACACTAAACGTTCCAGAAAACCTCGGAAAAGATTAGAACGTCAAATCTATGGATAAACAATTCTCTCCGGAATAATCTTTATCCAAGAAAAATTTATTAATGATCTTTAGTAAATTATTCATAAAATTTACATATTTTCAAAATGGGTTGCGGCTTAGCAAAATTTTGAGGAAATAGTTGAACTTCGCTTACTTCTGTGTTGTCATTGAATTCAGGGGATTTGTGACTAGTTTCGAGAATAATAATAATAAGGCTATAGCAATAATACAATATTGTATAATCAATAAAGATCAAAACTCTTTATTTTGAATTTTAAAATGTCGGACATACCAAATAAACTTTGAAAATTTGCATGCATACCCCATATCGAGAATTTATCTCCTTGAATAGGCTACTGAGAAAAGATTAAATGTCTTTTTCTTTTGTCTTTTTTCCTGCCATTTTTAATTTGACCTTAGTATAAATTTCCTGTGCAAATAATATAACATCTAAAGATAATGGATTTACGGTGACATTGCTATAATTCTAACTCACTTAACGATTTATTCTACTTCTGAGTTGCGTTTACTTCTTCCTATGCCTCACCTCCCAGATATTAAGATGTTTATTGGTTTCTTTCTTATCCAAGTCCTTCAATTTGAACTTTATTCTGCTACTTAATGACTTTTTTCGTTAACCAGTTGATAAAGACTTCTTTCTTTTCCCTTAAAGAGGAAAAGATTTTTCGTCATCTCTATCAGCTTCCTACTGTAGGGTAAAAAGATTGGAAATACTATTTTTTCCATCATACATTTGAACCGCTTAGCTTTTGTCATTCCATGGCATTTACACTATCCAATTTTTGACTTCCAGTCATATTTAAGCTTTCAACTTGACAGGTGCTATTCATTCGACTATGATGTCTACCAATATATGTACTTTTCCATTATCATCCCATACCACTCACTTAACTTTGTACTCGTTAACAAAATTTCGTTTAATAGCCTGTTGTACGCTAAGACTGATGAGTCTACAAAGAGTAAGTAAAGACCTAAAAGACTGAGTAAGGGCGTTACCAAAATTAAAATTAGCATAGAGAGAAAAAAGAAGAGATAAATCGGAGCAGAAGATAGATAAGGGGTTACATGAAAGAAGCTGACAGTAGGATCTGCATATAAAGAGGAGCTAGCTAGAGTACTTGGCTGTAGGGCCTGACTGCAGGAGTGACCAGCGGGCGTTGGGGATAGAAGCTATGGGGTATTATAGAGAACCCGCGAATAGGTACCTGGTTAGGGATAAGATAACACTTGGGCATTTATTAATACAGATTTATGAGGACTGTTTGAATAGTTAAAATACAGTGAGAAACTTTACAGAGTATTTGGGGACATACATACAACGATTAGGAATGTAATAAATGGGAGTGTCATGTTTTAGGACCGTTTGGGTCTCCGTATAAATTTGTTAGATATAACGATGTTTGAATGGTGAAGAGTATCTGCACATTGATAGCCGTCCCGACGAGAGCAAGCTCTCCAAAACATAAACTCTGTCCAAAGCTTCAAAACCATGAAAAATTGTACTCAAAATTGAATTTAATTTTAACTTATCAAGTTTATACGCCTCAAAGCTAAGGAGGATTCCCAAATTTAATAATTAATTAACTTAATTTAATCAAATGTGGTAGGTTGTAATAAGTAAGTTAGCGATTAGTGATACAGATACTTGAAGAAATGTTTCACTGGAATATTTAAGATTCAGCTGCTAAACTTTAAAAAATCTACATTTCCCTCATCTTGTTGAAAATTCATTTTATGCAATTAATACGTTATAATGATGTTTTCTTTGCACACGTATTTTATACATATAAATGAATAAAGAGCATGGTAATTTTATGCAATTACTGTTATTCTTTCAGCTTAATCGTACTATTTTTGGTGTTATTTTTCAGAATTTTAATCAGTTCTAATCAAATCGACTCAAGATCTCACTTTTGGCAACTCAGACTTCGTTTATTTGAAATCGAACTTTGAGTTAATTTTTTAAAAATGATTGTTGTATGGGAACGTCAAGGCTACTCCAAAAATTAAATTCATCACAAAAGTTTTAATAAAAAGTATATTGATAGGTTAGCCATTAGAAATTTAATTACACTGAACAGCTTATAAGTTGATTTGCAATGCCGGCTTTCTTGACCAGTCACTGGATAATCTGGACCACTTCTTTTACCTAACAAGAAAAAAATTCATCTCAACAGTGAATTCACGCCCCGAATTTCGGAAATGCATACATAATTGCCACTGCGAACAAAGATTCACCAATCATTTTCTTACTCTTCAGGAATAGCTTGATTTCTACCCCTGCTACAATATAGAAATTAATGAAACCCAGTAATGAAAGTACAGATCTTTTAAATACAACCTTCAGAGTAATCATAATACCTAAGATGATGTCATCCACTTACTTTCTAATAGGTTTCAGAATAAATAAATAAAATATGTAAATTATTGTAGTGTTTATTCGGTTTAATGTTCTTTTATATCTTAATCTGAAGTAAATAATGATAGTGCACTATTTACTGTTGTAAATAATTTAAAACAGAAAAAAGATATTATCACGAACAAATTATTACCCGAGTGAACTCATTAATTTCGCTACCTTAAATCGTGTTTACTTCGACCATCCTGCTAGCATTTTGACCGTTACAATAAAAAGAATGACCGAATGCCTCTAAATTAGTTAACTGGTGAATTAGCTATGAATGCCAAAGACATGGACTTACCCAACACCCTAAGGAAGAAATCTTAAATTATATTTTATTCATTGGAAGCAAAGCAGAATACTACCCTGGAAATGAAAAGCTTACAACCTGTATCCAAATACTACTTTTTGTGAGACTTTTTTGGTGCTTTGATTTTATTTTCCAATCCTATTCGACCCCTTTTGCTTATTCTCTATCTGATTACCTTAATGTTTTCCGTACTCAAATTCTTTCCTACGGAGAAAAACTGTCTACTGACTATCAGTCCACTACTGGAACGATAATTAACTCTCAGGATGTTAAAAATAGCATGTGTCCGCAGGCTGCTAACAGTGACATTAGACCATAAGTAATATGGTAACTATCATCTCCAGTACAAATAATGTTTTAGGGACATTTTTTTCAATTATTTGGAAGTAGGCTTAGCTAGCGGTCTCGTCAGTTAGTACGAATTTTTTTGTCGGCACGCGAACTAACATGGAACAAGAATGGGCCAATGAGAAGATAGCGGTCATTGTGTCATTTCCTCTCATTTTTGTATCCTTTATATTTAAGGGTCCACCTTCATGTCTTTCATACTCTTATAGACTTTTATGGTCTTTCACTCTATATTGCTTTATCTATAAGAAGTAAATTAATTATTAGTTGCCTAAGTAGCGCTTCTTTCTCCTTCGAGACACTTGTCCTTAATGAAGGAGAGCATTATAAAGTTAAAAAAACACCCACAGCACGATGTAAATAAATTTAGGGAGAATGAATGTGGAAATCCGTACAGTCTAACAGTTCTTTAGGAATTAATTAAGATGACATGCTGTCAAAATGATTTATGTGCTCAGTTAAGGCAGAGGCGAAATTCTAATTATTGAGAAGAGAAAAACAAATTGTAGAAAAGTTTATTCAACTGATATTGAGCTGTTGAAGTCATCAGATAAAAATATAAAATTAGAAAGTTTAAAAAGAGAAATATAATAAATTCCGAATGCTTTATAAGCTAAATGATGTAAATGTAATTGATGTTCAGTTTTCAGAGAACCGTCAATTAAAGCTCAACAATTCGGTAAATTCTCTTCATCTAAGGACGCTTCTTGTGTGAAATAAATCCGTTTAGAGTTTGCAATAAGCAGCCTACTCTGACATTTGAAGAATGTCTTAATGATGTAATATTTGATTGCAAGTTTACATAAAAACCCATTTGGTCCTATTTATTCCATGAAAATGACCAATTCATTTTCGGTGTGTCTAGCACAAAGTGTTGAATAATTATCTTAATCTGCAGTACTTCCACATTATTAAGTCTGATAAAACTGACAAAATGGTTGATAGCTTATAGTTCATAGTAAAATCAGGTGTATTCAATAATTTTTTAATTATGGCAGTAAAATAGAGAACATATAACTTTAAACAGGGGGAAAGTAAGGAGAAAGCGTTCAATTAAGCTCTATACCTTAAATAGATTTTTAGCTTGGTAGAACTTGTTTCGATAATCATAGCCTTTGTCAAAGTGATCGAAACCTGCTTGTGGTGCCTTTTGCAGCTTTTATTGTCAGTATTTTATAAGTAAATTCAATAGAGCCTTTTCAATTATTCAAGTTATACTTAAAGACTTTTAACAGGAAAACAAAAGAAGTGAGTCTGGTTGAGATTTGAGTTACTTCAATAAAACGTCTACATTTGAGAGGAGTCTGGTTTAATTTTTAAAGAAACAGACTAATTGTCCTAACAAACACATTAAAAAGAAGCGAGGGCTCATATTCTTAAGTTTCAGTGAAGCAGTATATTGGAGAAAATACAGAAATCCATAAGCCGAATTTTACTACTCTCATCAAGATTAAAACCATACGGATATGCAATATATGTGCCCGATTTGTATGACGTACATCAACTTTTGAACTAAACAATAATTTATTTGTGAATATTGTTGAATACTAATTACTATATTCATTAACTGAAGATAAACCACTTCATTTAGAAGATGATTCAAAATACATAACCGCAGGCAATAGAGAAATTGCTGCTAACCCAAATAACTCCCTTACGCAGGTCATGAGAACTGAATATTTTCTTTAAACTATAAAAGTCTCTCGTCTTATCAGGTAGATTTTATTGGCACTTGTTTGAGCAAATAGAAAATGTCAGTTTAAGGTTCCTCAAATTGGACGTTTCTGTCGTATTTTGGCCATTAATTTAGTTAAATAATAACTTTAATTTTATTAATTTCAATTGTTTATTCTATTTATGGGCAAACTTTAATGGTAATAACCGAAAAAAGACGAAAAATATTTTAGAAAAGTATTAGTTTTACATCCCAAAATATATGACTGAACTGCAGCCGCTAATCGAATTTTTGCTGTTCTGTTCTATAAATGACCCATCTCTTTACCTTGCTCACATTAAATTGTGCAATCGAAGTTTTTTCTACTGCTTATCTTTAACTAGAAAGCTTTTACTTTTTGGCTACCACTGTCCTTGTCTCCTTTAACATGTAGCACAGAACTGTTGTAGTCATAATAATTCTAGTTACTAACGCTATGATCTAAGTGTCTCCTAGATATCATTAGGCTTCAGTTGACAGACGCAGAGTGAAGGATAAGACAAAAGTTCAGTTACTATAAGGTGCCTCATGTAGCGGATACTATCTATGTAAACTGAGTCGTCTTGATGATAATAGCACCATTACACCGATGACAGTATTTGACCTGGCTACCTGTCAAGCTGTCACTCGTGCACTCGTATATGCACAATTGTGATGTGCCACCTTGAGCTATTTGTCGGAGTCTTTTCATTATTACTTTTAAATTCCCCCAAGAAGGCAATGATTGCGAGACATTTTTAAGGTTTTACATTCTCAAATTGTTTCAAATCAGAAACAGCGTGTTTTTCCCAAATTCATTGATCGTCCAATCTGCAAAGGGTGGATAAATAAGTTTTAAGTAATTTAACAATCTTAGTAGATTTCAATTTTCCCTAATAAAATTGAATAAAAAATTTCTAAATTCAATATAAGAATTCCATGATCTCGCCTTACTAAAGAATCTTTAAAGTAACATTAAATTTGATTATAATTTTTAATTTCATATATAAATCATTTCGTCTGATACCACTAGTCACCGTTTTCCAATTAATATGCATTTTAATTTATATTGCATTTAATTTTTAATAAAATATTTAAAATTAAATAATAATAAGAATTGGCATTAATTTAATCATTTACCGTCGTTGTGGTTGGTATAAAAATTTGAAGAGAAATAAGTTTAATTCGATTACAGTCACATCTAGAGGAGGTGAAGTCACACAATTTTCCTGGCATACAAGAATTGATTTCAATTTATCGATAATTTTCAAAGTATCTCCAAAATTAATTCATTTTAAAAGTATTCTAATGAATCATCTCTATTTAGCATTGAATAAGGTTTATAGTAGGTGAAGATCGACAGCCGCAATGATTGAACAAATGTCGTGAACAAGAATTCGATCGGTATTCCACGTGACGAATTATGAAATTCGACATATGAACTGCCCATTAAGTAAACAATAAACAACTCAAATTCAAAAATTCAATAACAGCTTAGGTTTAGCCTAAGAATCCTTCCGATCCCTCTCCTTTGTTCCTCATTGGACTTACTGCTTGAAGATTTTAGTTGCAGTCCAAAAAATAAAAACTGCTCCATTTTTCCAGGATGTGGATTGCAATTATAATATGTGATCAACTTCTACTCAATCACCCTCTATTTTGTCGCTTATGGAACTTTCCTTAATATTAAGAAGCTTTTCAGTAAAATATTCTCTTGTTAGGTTTGTCTTCGAAGGCAACAGACAATTTATTTGCCTCTGTCAGAAATTTGCACTGACCAGCAAGCTTGCAGGAAACGTAAAAAAATATAATTGAAAATGACAAACAAACTAATTAGAATAATTAAAATGCCATTTTCTGATGCTATGGATACCTTAATTTTTGAGTGAATGTTGTTATAAATTCTTTATGATAATTTGGAATAATAAAAATGTAACTCTTAGACCCTGCAAGTAAATCGCCGTAATGATGTTTTAACACCCATTTGAATTCGAACATTTTATGGTCGTTTTAATCAAAAGTAGGTGGCGCTATTTTTCAAACTCAGTTACTAAATCTGCAGGCGAGGTACAGATATAATGACCAATTGTTCATTACCGTAATTGAACTTTCGTCTGCAATAATGAAACTTCAAAAAAGAACCGAAATTCATCATTAAATCCTACGACTCTTGATAGATAAGGAAACTAATATTGCACTTAATTGTAATTTCAGTTTTCAATCAGAAAATTAATGCAAATATTTCTAAATTTATATTCCTAGAAACTTTCTTTATTTTAAATTTTAGTAGCATACTTATGACGAAAAATTTGCGGTATTATTAGAGAGCGGAGTAGAAAATGCCAAAAACTTTACCCATGTGATAACAGCTAAGGGAAAACACGAATACATATCTGAGCAAGAAAGAAAACAATTGTATTTCAAAAATCAAATAGTTCGATTATTGATAAACACAGTGAAGCACAAAGGGTGAGCAATATTACTTAGATAACTGTATTACGGAATGTTATATATGCATTATGAAAGATTTACAACAATTCGAGTCCTCGACTTTAAAACAAATTTTCGTGCAATTTACTTCCAATAATTTAATGTGTTAAAATCCGTATTTAATACTGAAAACATGTTTTTTGGGCAACATTAGTGATACAGTAACTCAAACAAGAAAATGAGCGATCCTTTCTAACATTATTAGCTATTCCCGCTTTGCATTCTCAATCTAGGTAGTGCCAAATGCGCCTTTTCTATGTAGTGACCGGAAGCCATTATGTATGCTTGCCAAGGGCATGACACAGGCTTTTCTCCTCAGTATAAAACGGAGATTTATTTTTGGGTTCTAAAGTACATACAAATTTCAATTACAAAAATCCTTTTAACAAGGCTGCCATGAAATTATTTTCATTAGTGTGATATAGTAATTAATTTACATAACTATATCATATTATAACAATCATAACATATTATAGAAAATCCCAAGAACATTGATAGAGGATGTTTTCTAGCGCTTATTCCGAATAAATAAACACATTTTGAAGCGTCTCTGATCGCGTGTTATTAAAAACCCGATACGATCACTCTCCTAAGTTCATTCAGTAACATTTAACTTGAGAAAAGAGAAAGCTCTGTGAAGTCCCACTTATAAAAATTCACAGTCCGCCAATGTACAGATGACCAAAGTTAATCATGTGTTCGGTCATCCAGGTCACTGGAGAACCGATTTTGTCACCCCTAAGATGTTAGGCGAGTTAAGTGGCCATAGCAAAGTGAATACTTGCACTCCCGAGTTGATATGAGGCAGCAAACGTTCAAGGTACTTTTCTTATCAATAACAGAATCTTTCAAAAATTGGAACAATACTGTGAATATGTCAAAATGTGACACGCAGATTTGAGAACTGTGTATTGGGCGGCGAAAGAAGTAGACATTTTAATTTCAAAATCTTACCATAACGAACAGATTTAACCCAGCCGCGCAAAAAAGTGACGATTGAATAAAGGATAAATGCATCACCAAATAAAATGAACCAATAGGAATATTGTTTTTATATAGAGGACAAATACTTGCTAATAAGCAAAATGCTTCACATTTCTCCAAATTTGAAGTTTCATATTTTCATTTTTTTATGTTACGCGATTGATTTTATATTTAATATGCAAGCATAAATTTTTAGAAAGTGCAGAGAGTTATCACAGGGAAAATTGTTAAAAACCATTTCAATATATCAAGACTACCTTTATAGGAGGCAGCCCGTGGTAAAAGGAGTTAAAACAAATCATTTTGCATAACATTTAAAAAATATTTTCTAAAAATTGCGCTTTTATGGCATACGGCCGAATAACCACAGTTAAACATTAAAATAATCGTCAGAATTACTTGAAATATATCATTGCAATTCATTATCTCTTCTTAATGCAAATGCAGGGAATATCTATATGAAGCGTCTAATTAATAGCCATAAAAAGACTTCGTCCTAGTCGCCACCCACAAAAACCGCTCTCTTTAAGTGCCGTAAAACTGAAGTCAATTGAAGGACTGACTAAGCCGGTTCAGTAAATTTAGTGTTATGGCTATTTTAATAAATTTCTCCGTTAGGGACTATTAACGACGCCGACTGAGATCAGACTAAAAAAAATAAAAAAAGAGTCAGGTAACTTTCCCCACAATCGAAGTTTTTTATGTTCCGCTAATACATTTTTCCAATCCTAGAAATGAGATGGCTGTTATCTTTTTAGTTGATTATTGAATATATAAATAAAAATTGTGGTTAATGATAAAGGGTGAATTAAGAGATGTTTCGCTGATATGAAAATTTGTATTTCTACTTATCGACTCTAAGTAATATATATTTGCCGGTCTCGATGTCAGTCTCATTCTGCATTTGTGGACGAACAATGCAATCCAAGAAACCTCAATGCTTACTAAAGTTATAAGTTGTTAGTTGTACTTAAATGGACAAAAAGAAGCGATTTTACCTTTTTTGGTTTTCTATTTCTTTCTGACATAAATTTCAAAATTTTACTGAACATTTCTGTAGTAATGTTTCATTAATCCCGTTACCTAACATATTTTAAACTCAGATGTTAGCTCTGTTGCGTTCCAACAATAATTTTTGTAAATAATTAGCGGGTGAAGTTAGAAAATTCGATTGCTCTAATTAGTAAAAATCTCACCAAAACTCTATCAGACACGATGTACTAGAATGACAGGAATCTTGAAAAATCTCATCCTGGTTTTGAAGGTCAAAATTAACAAATCGTTCAATTAAGTTTGAAAAAATGTCATTTTTATTATATTTTTCTTGAAGTATCATGGTCTTTGTAATAATTTTAAACTCTTTAGAAGAAACTGAGGTATATGAAACTGATGTTATAACACCTCGTGATTTTTTAAACATATTTGAATTTGATTTTTAGCTAGAATTTAAAATTCTAGTAAAACAACTCTTTGAATGAACTTAAAGATGATACTTTAAATGAGATTTTATGCTTTCGAAAGCGTTAGAGATTGAACCAGCCTGTTTTTCTCGACATTTTTCCTATTTTAATTTTATAGAATCAGAATATTTTAATAAAAATGCAATTTATATTTACTTAAATTATATGATAATTTTTATAGTTAACAATTTGTGACAGTCTTTTGTGCAAATCGGAAATTGATTCTTACATCTTTCATATCGAGGATTTAATTTTTAAAATAAATTTAATTTTTATCGATTTTATTAATATCATTAACGACTCTTTACAATAAGTTAAAATTAATAGAAATTAACCACCATAGAGGTTTTTTTAAACTGTTAAATTAAAACAGATTAACTCTATTTATTATATTCAGAAATATTTGCCAATGGCCATTTAAAATTCATTTTTCAAATAGAAAAAGGAAAATATTGTACACAACTTAGCACAATAAATTATTGGATTACGAGGTCACAAACCACATTTCTCACGTACGAATAAAAAATTTCTAAATTTAAATTTAACAAGATTTTACCTGAAATCCAAATTGTTTTAAGCTATGTTCTAGGGTTTCTTGAATCACTCGGAACTCTATTAAATAAACCTTGACGTTTAGTTTTGCATGACTATTCTTTGCACTTCTGCGATAATACACCAGCATTTTTACATTTAAGCAATAATTTCATGGTTTTCCGATACAATAAAATGCACTTGGAAATTCAACTATTCTCTTAATTAAAAATATCTTATCTACTCGCTCTTGGCTGTTAAAGATACCAATACATCAAGGTGACATGGTCAATCACAAAATTAAATCAACTGTCCAATAATATTTGAATATAGTGAGCATAACCTCACTCATGAACCTGGGAGTCAAATGGTAAACTTCTGTACGTTAAACATCACAAATTGAATTCCTCTCATCTTGCTACTGAATTAAAGCAAGTAGGATTCGTGATGTTCTTGCTTCATCTACCTTTTATTCACCCCCTGTCCTGTTTTATATCTTATTAGACTCGTTTGTTTTTCACTTTATTCTAATGCTTCCCATGATTAAAACTTGCAAAAATTTTATGGTGTGTCACGAAAAATAATAATCTGAATTCCTTTATAAAAAAGTCCACTGTCCTATCCTCTTTTACTTTCAGTGATCGAAAAGGCGAAGAGAATTGAGGAAAGGATGATTTAGGGTTTCCAAATATTAGATTCCCGGGAATGTTAGCTCTTTACCAACATGTATGGATAGAACTTTTCTTCAATAAAAATGAGACTTAATTGTGTTATTTCGGTCATTGGAGCGTATATTATGTTTAAAATTGCGGTTTCCTCCGAGACAATACCAATATTTTTCTGTAAATATTATCATATTTTATTTAAACAGCAATTAAATTTTGGCAACAGCATTAGCATTCTCGTGAATTATGACTTTCTGAGGAAGTGGTAAAACTTACCCTAGCACAGATGTGCACAATTTATATCTCCATTGAACGTGCAAATCCATGTTCCATTGCACTAACATTTATCTTCCTTGAGTTTAAAGAGGTGGAGAAATATTTGCCTCAAAATGGCAAGAATTGTACAGTCTGCGTTACTATTTTAGCTAAATTCACTCAAAAGACGTTCTGATATATTTGGAATTTCAGCCGATTCATTGAAAACATTTGTAAATAACCAAAAATTTGGCTTCAGTGAGTTTAAAATCTTTACTTTTTTAATATATATTTAACGGTGTAAAAGCAAATAACTAACCGTCAGTAAAAAGATGTCTACTGATAAAGAAAATATAACAAAGTTGTACTGTTTCCTTTGAAAACACAAGACACCAAATAATAACCTGATTTAGTTCTCTTTTTGGAGCATCCTTTCGTCTGCTAATTATCGGTAAGAAACAAGAGATGCGTTAGCTGAAATGGCCATCAACGAACAGTGATACAAAGAAAAGGAAAACAATATGAAACAAATCTATTGCATTTATATGTACATCATCAGATTTTTTGTCAGCGTTTCACATAATTTGTGTTTTGTATACTTACTCTTATGATAAAATGGAGCCAATTTTCGAAGAAAGACAATAAAGCGCGATGTATTCATCAATCTCAAAAAATATCAAAAAATTTTTCTGGTGTTTTAGATAGAAATATAGTTATAAGTTTGTACACTTCTATTTCATAGTGAAAAGAGATTATGAAAACCGGAATTTATCTAGGACGTCGGTAAATCAGACATACTTATATTGACTGTCCGCATTTTTATTGAGTTTTCGAATTTACTTCTCCTTTAAACTCCTCTCATTGGCCTCTTTCTGAAGCATAAACACTTTTACCATTGTGTGCAGAATAAAAACAGTTAATCAAGGCTGAATATTTACGAATGATAATGGGAGGGGTATCAGCAAGCGATTATATAAATCGGCCCAATTCTAAAGATCTATTATTTTTATTATCAAATCTAATGTTTCTGGTTTTTGGAATAATAAGTCAAAAAATTACACATTTAAGAGTAACTTACATAAAGCACTTCCCCATAATAATTTATGCGCTATGGATGGGATAACTGTTTTATAGACATAGCAATCAACAAGGATTTCAAGTGCCCTTTCGGGGTGTCTTAAGTCAAATTTAAGAAGAGAGTGAGTTAAATACCAAATATCAGAATGTCATGAACATTTTTGGCATTAGATCTGTTACAAATCTCTTCGAAGGATCTTTTGAGAGAATAGCAATAACAACGGGACATGCTCTTTTGATTTGAGAGTTGTTTAGTGAAGCAAAACATCCCATTCTTTCCCAAATTAAAGCGGAGGATATAAAAGCTTTGTAAAAGTCTGAACATATCAGCATGAAAGTGGCATTTTTGACTTGAGCTGAAGAGAACCAGTTATTCTTCATTATCAAAATCTTTTAGTTTTGTTCATCTGATATCGGCAAATTTTTTATCATCATTTATAAATCACCTTCTCTAATTCGTATATTTGAAAAAAGATTATAAAATAACCTCGTTATCAAACACAATTTTCATTGTTTCACCGATTGTATATTAAACATTCCAACTTTTTGCCATATTTTCATCATGGATTAAAATATTTTCATCTTGTATCATCCTTTATGTAATTACAGACCAGTCTTCGATCTGAGTTTCTGTGCTAGCAAGAAAATTGTATAGAAATCAGTTCTTTCAGATTTCTTACGTTGAGCCCGTTAGAGAAATATTCTCCCATTGGTCAAATAAATTGAAATTCCCATTTGTATTATTTTATTCATTTTAAGGTTAGGTTTAATTTTAAAAGGGCAAATCTCTTCGCAGATAATAAACTCCCTTTTCTTAAATGATAAAAGATTAAAGACCTACGCCAATGCTTTTAAACGTTAAGGAAAGTTTTTTGAATTATGTCTCGCAGGAATTTACATGGAATACTTTCAAGGAAGAGAAGAATAGTAAAAGTCTCTCGAACCGATTAAGAGAGACTTAGAAGTGACAAAGCTCTAGATTGCCAGGGCCATTTGGCAGAACCGATTTTCTTGCGCCATTAAGTTAATTATCCCTCCTAATCCTGGAACAAGTTAACGTAGAGACATCTATACTTTATCTCATCCCATGGAAAATTTAAATCCGCAGAAAATGTTACAAAATCTGCCTTATCCTCAACTTTAGAGTATTTTTTCTTTTAAATACAAATAAGTTTGCATATTTATTAGTATATTCGCTTATGAAGTAAATTGAAGTGTTGTTCAAAGAAAATAGACAGAAAAAGTTTAAAAGTTTCAATTTTTACGAAATTTCCTTTATTTAATTTTAAATAATGTATATAAATATATATGTGAGTAAAAATGTAACTTAACTTATTCATTTAGTTAAAATAAGGATAATTTATTTTAACAATTCTATTCAGAGATGCATAATAATAGTTATATATCTCGAGCTCTGAAGATAAATTTTTAACGGTTTCGAAAAGTTATGTCATCCGGAACTTATGAGGTCAAATAGTTTCATTTCTAGTTTATAACAAACAACTCATTTGTCAAAAAGGACAATGTTAACAATTACCTCGAATTTTTCGTTTCTAGAATCTTTTTTTCCTAATTCCACATCCTTAATGATAAATTGTGTGAGCCGCAACATTTCCAAACAGTGTTTTTTGGCGTTAGTATTCAATTTATGGGTCATAAATCATGCTTAAATGAAAACATAGAATATAAATTTTACTAAACTTTTTGTTTATAATTTGGGATATAATGCCAAAATCGTTCCTAGCGGAAGTTTAAGCTTTTATTACTAAATTATTAGAAGCATAAATTTTAATTTGGAATAAATAATAGAACGAAATTTCTGAAATACATTTTGAGCTTTTGGAAAAGATGAAGGGGACAAAGTAAAATATCTCAGTCCCTTTATTTCATCTTTGTTTATTTCTATTAGTTAACTTCCGATTCAATTCATTTAAAAGTCTTATAAACCAAACTGGTTGGAGGGGTAAGCACATTGGCTATCACGATTGAGAAAATCGATAATTTGGGCCTCTCTTAGGAGAGCAGATTGTTATTTCCAGCGATTGGTGTTTTCATTACGGATTTTCATTATTTATCATATTTATTACAAAAGGTAAAGGATCGGGGTAGGACCTACAAATCTTAGTTTTCCACTTTCTCCAGTTAATGTCAGCTATACATCACCCTGATATTCATTTATATAGAATAGTGTGGACAAGAATTCGCTCAGTAATCCAGGTGACGGACCGAAGAATGCCCAATAAGTAAATTGTTTATTACCCAAAACCAATAATTAAATAAAGCAGGATTCTTTCATGCCTTACCTTTTTTTCAGCATCTTTTCGATACTCTGCTTTTGATTATTTATTGGATATACTGTATACCTATTTCAGTTGTTTTCCCAGAAGGGAAAGTGTAAAATAATTTTGCCTTGCTCCGAATTTCAATAATACACGATTAGAGCATGAACTGATCTTTTTGAGCTTTCTTAAAAGCTAATGAACAGCATAAATAATAAACTCTTTCCTCACGTAGAACCAGATGACCACTTTCAAATTATGTCGTTGAGGTCACATGGTCTGGTGACACAGATACGCATACACAATCCTATCGAAATTTTAGTTGGGGACGCAAAACCGGGTGGAGGAAGGAAAGAAAGGGGAGTAGTGGTCGTAAAGACAGTTCCGACGCATGTGTGACATACTGCACACCGCCTAGTCACGGTGGTCTGGTTGTGTCTGGGTATTACTCAGCCTCCATTAAGGTCAAAATACCGCATGTAGTATGATTTAAACACACGTGGTGCAAATAGATCCTTGCGCTTTAGGGAGTTATTTTGCGGTAGCAAATTTTACGAGTTATTTTTTTACATTGTGAGTATTAATCATAAAGAAGATAATATGTATTATCATAGTTATCTCTAAGACCAAAAAGCTTATATTAGGAGAGAATATGTCTGCCTTCGTCTGAGTTGCAGAGTAAAGGTAACTAAAGATTAGTTAAGTAAAAGAGAGAGGAATCGGTAAACAGCCCAGGGATGATCAATTAAAAAAAATTTAATGCTTTTTGAAAACTTTACAGCAGTAATTAAAACAAGATCTGAAATTAAAATATGATATAAATCACAACGCTACTCTTACAATAAATTATACGTTTATCATTAATTGGCTACCTAAAGTTCCACTGCTTATAATTCAAAAGCTCAATAATACGAGTAATTAACATAAATACTATTTAAAATTCCATATTCATCTTGTTGAAGATTCTTCGCCTTATGTTCCAAAATATCAAAATTTCTGGGCGATGTTCACTTGGCGACGAATTTACAGCCCAAGTTGCTCAAATAGGAAGGATGCCGAATTTGCTTAAAATATCAGAAGCATGAATATTCAACATTTAACTTCATTTTAATGTAGATTGTGCACAAACGATGGCATTTTCTATCTCTTTCTCGTAGTTTCGGCATAATTTTTTCCACGTGAATTTGCAATCTGAAACGTTAATAATTGAATTCAACTTAAAACGTTACGAAAAATAATTGTCAGTAGTCAGATAGACAACAAGCTATGAAATATTATTTAGAGATAGTAACTTTTCTTTAACTTTTATAAATAGACAAATGTGCCGGGTAGCAATCATCATTCCTGGACGTTAAAGAGTTCTTGTTGTCTACTCATCCTTTGAGAGCATCGCATGAAGGTAGGATATTTGAAGCTGGTTCACGTGACTTCGATACGTTATATCCGTTGTATAGCTTTTGAAGCATTGCATTGATAAAAATGCTAAATCTTCACTAACGTTGAATATTTTATTCTCCGAATAAAATTTTCTTGGTTAGACAGGTCCAACACTGCTATAATGTAGAGACTACGTTACTAATCGCCTTGCAGATATTAGGAGGCTTGGGTTACTAATGTGACCTTCTGTCCTTTTGTAAGAATATCTTGAGGTCTTCAGTAGTCCATTTATATTTGGAACGTTAAACCACCTTAGTTACCTTTGGGTGTTCTTTGCTAAATTGTGGTATCACAAAAAAATCGCCTCACTTTCGTGGCATTCCGAGATACATCCACAACAATTATATTACCACTATTGCATTACTACTATTGTATACCTTCATATAACCATCTGTTTAATATTTCAATCACAAACACCGACAAACCATTTCATCTTCATGATTCTTTTCTCTTTATCAGGATTTCGGGAAATTTTATCTATTTTTTGACTTTGATTTGGTAATAAAGTTTGGCAGAAACTAGAAAAAGAGTTCCTGAAGAATATTCTGGATTGTAAACCAGATACATAGCCACCAATCTCTTCTAGTCTCGTCATTCTCACTGCCTATGATGATGCGAACAACTTTTACAAGATTTAATCTCACGAAAAAGCAAATGAGATCAGCAAGGTTTGAAACGAGAGAGGGAGTCAAAAGAAGCAGGTAATGAATAAAATTCCCCTTTGTAATGTCACAAAACTGATTTAGAGCTTATAAACCATGGGATTTAATCCCATGCTTGGTCGCACATTTAGTTGACATATTAAAAAGTAGTTGTTGATTTTTATCCACATACCTGAATGCGTTACTATCAGATTTCTGTCTTTGTTAATATTAGTATAATGTAGAAAAAATTTTTAAATACTTTATATTCATTTCGTCCTAGATTAGAAATTAATCAATGAACCAGCAAATACGTTGCAATTTCAGTTATCACGTAATATTATAACATTAAGTTGGGTAAATTGCTTGTTAGGGCATTGCAACTAAAACTGAATAATGACAGCAGAGTTTTCGACTTCCGATTTCAAAAGAAAAGCGCCGAAATTAGGGGAGCTGCTGCGAAAGGCATTGAAATATATTTCGTATAATAGCCATCTCATGGTATTAGTAGAAGAAGGGGAACAGAACATATATTTCAGCCTGAAATTGTTCAATAAAGCCAATGACCGGAAGTAATTTGAGCAGGAAGAATTGCTATTTCCTAAATTTCCCTTTCTGGCTGACTTCCGGTTTACTGACATTTAGCCAGAAATTATGTGGACTAGACACCTAATAATAACCAAGATTGCCAATTTAAATATTGTCAATTAACATTATATCAGTTTCCTTAAAGAATGTGCTTAAATTTAATTCCCGAACCCATTGATGAAAATCGTTTTCAAACAATACTTTCGAAAGTAAAGACGTTCTGCCACTATTCAAATGAATATGCCTTTAGTAAAATTATAGACATGAATATTTTCAATATTCTAGAAAGTTTTTAATTACAAGTCTCAACTAAATTTGAGAAGTGAACATTTAATGACAAACAAGCCCAAGCACTTCGATCTCAAATAATAAATCCGGCTATATAAAAGAATTTGAAAATTTGTTTTGCTTTCTAAATCCAAGACAAGACATTACTTGGTTATGAATCTGCTGGAAGGAGTGAAAGAATGTTCCGGCATGCATCGGAAGTGCAATATCGATTCCACGTTACCGCCAGGCCACTTCCATGTAATAACTATGGGAGGTCACGATATGATGAAACTTAATGTCGTTCACCGATTGGTCTGTTGTCTGGCTAATCATATTCTGACGCATTGATTAATGCAGTCCAATGACTGGTCCAGTCTTCTCCAACCAATCATAATTTCGACAAACTTAATTCCAGGTCTATAACTAGACCTGATTTGCACCGATAAACATCTGATTATCAAATTAGTTCTGTCTGGTTGAATCTACCTCTTCGGGGTCTGAGCAAGTGGGGTACACCTCATAACAGTGGGCTTAACCACACATTGAAAAATCTTGATGAGACTATAACTAGAGTTTTGGAGAGTTTCATTTGCATTACATTTAGCCCTTTTGTCTCTAGACTAAGACGTTATGACAAATAGAGCATTGATTAATACATTGATTCATAGTTGACACTGGTAGCTAGGTATCTACAACTGTCCCATAGGTGCTTTTCAGGCTCTCCCCGTCTATTCATTAAAAACTACGTGGATGAAGACGTTTTAATCGACACCATAGATATTTAAAGAGCCGTGATGGATCCTGCAGCTACCAAGGACCAAAGGGTAGGTTCAGTAACCAAAATGTAAATACGATGATTCCGCTGAGGTCTTAAGATCAAATTAATGAATTTAGTACCCTACGCTTCATGCAGTCGCTACATGAGGACATATATTTTGGCTCAGCTTAAACTGTCACGAGATAATTCAAAAAGGTGTGAAATAGGCCAGCCACTCTGAGCTCGCTTTATTTGATCTTTACATACAACTCTTTCTTTCAACTCTCTCTCCCTCCGCTCTCCTTCCTCTTTCCTTCCTCTGCGATAGTTCAGTAACCCTTAGTTCAGCTCAACTCTATATCTTACATTTGGGAAAGGCTGCCTCCCGTTAGTCCATATGATTTCTTTTATTTTAAAGAGCATGTCTCAGCCAGTAAATAAAAGTAGTTACTCTAGATGCATTGTAACATATTTTAAGGAATCCGATGGGAGAAAAAACTGAGATTCCTTGAATCTACTCGAAACTCGACATTACCACATTAATCGATTATTTATAACTTTAGTAGCAGGTGGAATCAATAAACAAAATGGGATACGTTTATTTTTCTTATTTTTAACCTTGTAATTGAACCAAAAGTGATAAAATACTTTGTTTTATTTAATGTATATTTGTCCTCGTCTCTTATTCAATCCAAACCATTTAAAGGACGTGTCACCTTATGCGGCGAATACAGCATTTATTTGATCTTACACTTACTTACAAAATGTGCACCGTTAATTTAAATAATAATGAATACGATTTGTAGAATTTAATAACGCCTTTTAAACATTTCCAGTTTTACTGTAATAGAATAGCAAATTAAATAAATTTCATTTAGTTCGACAAAAGCATCTATTTTCCCATGGTGACGGGATTCTCTGGCAGTCTGCGGCACATGTACCGTGGTGGGATGGCCGCTGAACGGGTGTACTGTTCGAACACCACCGTCCGCAACATTCAACGCTATATTACATTACATGGTTCAACAAACCCATTTATCTTTCGCAACAACTGTCCCTCCTCAAATAAGCATTTGTTGCGGAAAAATTAAATTTCCATCGGTAATAATTTCTTCGCTTCAAAATATGCCATAATTCGAACACTTTCTAATAGGAGAAAATTTTATATTTGAAACTGGATATAGCCTCTCTTCTTGGATAAAATGCAAACGGGAAACATAAAGATAGATAGAGAAATAGATGTACTATTAGAGAGGTAAAATTTAAAATACATGCATGGGTTCATCCAAAGGTCGCCCTATAATTGTATCCAATGATTTAAATATCTGATAAAGTTAATTAGTTTTTAATAAATTACGGTGCATGAAAGTAAAGTACTTTTAAAGGCCAAAGTTTTAATAGACGGCAGCAGTTTTACTGCGATATACTTCGTACTTTTATTATTTTGTCTTTTTGATTTACAAAGCAAACTAAGTTTATGATCAAGTTGCTCGAATTTTGAAAACATTTAAATTTATTTACTCTCTGAAATTCTGTTTCCTTAAAATTCAATGTTGGGAAGCGTTGAAATTTCCATATTCTCATTTGAAGCACAATAACCGCCTTATGTTCTGAAGTTCAGTTTTATAATTCAACTCTCCAGATTCACGCCTGAGATTTTATCCACGATATCCAAAATTTGCTGGCTGACTGGTTTAATTTCGTGGTTGCTTATGACATCTCGATTCACTTTTACCTTCTTACTGCCGGAGTTGGTAGATGAGACCAACAAAATATTTTAAACATTGCACAGTTTTTTAATGATCCCTTAGGGTGATCTTCATCAAAATTAGCTTTATATAATTTCGTGTTATGAATTCATCTTAATACTTCTACAAGAACATCGCACGAACTGTTGTTTAGTGTACAATAATGGCCATTAGAAGTTATCGCATAATGAACGTTACAGACACAAAGTTCAGGATCTGTATCAAATTAGAAAAAAAGGCTATCTTAAGAAGTTTAGCAAATCTGTATCTATAAAAATGCGCATCATTCTATTGAATATATATGTAGACTGAATTGTTTTAATTTTCTATTAGTAATATTTATTGATCGCTAATCTGATGTACAAAATAACTCAGAACAAGACAACTCTGTTCAACATACCTTAAATTAACCTGTTTTTTACAATCCAGCTTCCATTCATTCGGCTTCGACGCTTTTCCCTTGATTTCCAAATTCCTCACCTGTCACTACTCACATTTCATTCATTTTCGTATTAATTCTTGGTTTTCTCATTTTGGAAAGGCTGTTTTATCTCATTATGATCTACCGTTTTGATAGGGATATAACAGGGATAAATAACTTAACTCACATGGTTGATGCTCATTTAAATTCTTCTCAAGTTCAGTGTTATTTAAATTACTGCATATGGGAAATACAAGATGCAAAATCTGCCCATCGGAATTCTTCGCATGCAATAATGAAACTTGCGGATATTTTCCATCGAACTGCGTAAATATGCACTTCTGAAATGCAGACTTTTGATTACTTTTCGTTCCTGTCCTACAGGCATAACATAAGAGTCTCTGCTCCAAAAAGTTATATTTAGAACACTCAGATTATTGATACACAGGATACTTCGATTCGCTCTTGAGATAAATCATTTCAAATATTTTTTTGAAACGTGATTTATTTCAAATTAAATCTTGAATAGGATGAAATAAATCGTTCTACTGATGTCAATCATCAATATTCATTTTCTAAAAAATCATAATGGTCCACTTATTTGCTATTAAAAATGTGGGAGAAATCGACAATGGAACTGCTCGAAAACATTCAAAATATCTCGTTAAATAAATAAAAATTAAATAAAAATTTAATTTAATGATGGACAAATTGATAAAAGTCAACTAAATTACTTTCTACACAGGGACCTAGAGATCCACTTCTTGAACTTGAATTCTTAAACTTTTGAACTTAATGCAGTGAGCCAATGACATTAAGTAAAAAGTAAACAAATAAACTGGCTCCGAATTTAAATAATCTAACAATCTCTCGAAGTTTTGACATATTCGTTACTTCTGCCGAACCTAGTTCGCCCATCTCTCTTACTGGATATTTTTACATTTTCTCTTGTTCGGGATAATTTTTAATGAAAAATAGACTATTTACTTTCCTTACTATAAGTGTTATTAAAAATAGAAAATGAAAAAATAAAGGGGAGAAAAGACTTCGTAGAAATTTTTGTCAACCTTAATTTTTGTTCTTCTTCCCGATTCGCACTTTAATAAAACAAAAATTTCCAATTTTATAATCTTAATTAGACTAAATAATTTAGAAAAGACTTTGCAACAAAGACTTCAAATTTGGGAAAGGAAATTCTTTTAATCTCTTATATATGATTAATTTCTTCTTGAAAAACCATTACAAATTTAATATTTTAACCGACATATATTCTCTTATCACACATTCCTTAGATCCATTTTAAATAAGTGCAAATTAAATCAGTGCAAGAATAGGGAAAATTAAAAGTTGTGGAATACTTTCCCAGAGGCTTCATTATTCGTAGCGTAAGAGGAATTACAAATAAAGAAACACATTTTCATTAAATTTTATCGATGAATCGCTTGAATTGATATTTTGGCTTTAAAATAGTGTATTTCTTAAACATTGTTTAAACAACCCATTTTAATAATGACCAATTACATTCTTCCAAAAAAATCTATTTATGTAACATTTTGAAACCGAAATCACTATCAAAAACAATATAGGGTTCTTTTTTCTCTTCCGTCAGTTGACCTTAAATTAAATCGAATTCTACTAGATTATTCTGATTTTTCTTTTTGTATGTAAATGAAATAACAATCTTGAAAATATTTTTATAAATATTTTGTACTGCACTCTAGTATGTAAAGATTAATTATTAGTATTATATTGATATATTTTTCCAGATTTCACAATAAAGTTCTGTAAATGCACAACTGGTAAATAATTACATATAAATATTGAATGTGATGAGGTAAAAAATTTTATCCCAGGGAAACAATTCAAACGCTTGTTCTTGGATGTGTGCCAAGAACACGTTGTTCTTTATATAAGAAAGTTAAAAATTCAGTAGGCAATTTTATGTTCACGATATTTGTAAACTCTCGACTAAATGCATAAATGGATTGAATGCGCGTCGGAATGCAACAGTTAACATGCTCGTCTGTAACATCCCGAAGACTTAGTTATGCTACCCTGACCGTGATGAGGGTTGCCAAATGCTTTCCTTAATGAATAGGGAGTTATTAATGGAGAAGCTGGCCATATACTCTCAATACCTTCGTTTTTATAATAGATTAATTTGATTTGAATAAAACATGGAGTAAAAAGAAGCATTAAAACAACAAAAGAACAGCAAAAAAAATATACAGGGGATGGTAATTAATGTAATCTTTTTCTCCGGGGAGTAAAAGAAATCAAAATTCATAAATTAATAAAATTATTAGAAGGGTGAGGAAATTTTCAGTTAATTATTTTACCTAGGGAAATTTTAATTAGGCTCTTATGGGTAATGACATCAATGAAAAACGAACAAATTCATAAATTCAGAGGAGTCCTAAATTAATATACCTCTATTTTACACTCCAACGCAAAGTTGAATTAATTTTCAATCATATTTTACGATACTATTTTAAGATCCATATGACTAAATTGTCTCACCATTAATTTAAGTGGTTTAGAAATATACACCGCTCGCTAATCTTTTTTTCGGTTTTCAAACAAATTAAAACTAGATTATGAAAGGCGTGATTCTATATTTGAAAATAAAAACAAATAGAATTTAGCAAGCCCCAAGCAAGATTAAGAGTTTTAAATATTACGAACCAATAGAATTATTTGGGAAATTTCTTTGCTTTTCCTAGCAGAAATCTTTCAAGATTATTATTTTCATAGACAGTGTTTGTAGCTTTAAAATAACTTATTCAATTCAGATTACTATTATTGTTATTGTTTATGATAATGTAAGCAAAATTAAATGGTCCAACAAACAAGTCTTTTGGATTTCGAAAGAATTCCGTTGTTTACATTTTCATGACGAGCATTGATCATCGTGAAATATTTTAATTTTCAACTCTGATATTTCCTATTCCAATGTAATGATGAAAGCTTGTTGACCAGTAAAAGCAGACCGAATTTTTTAACATAACAATACTCAATAGGATTATGATACTCAATTTAATTTTTCATTTACGAAAGAATGTAATAGATAAGAAAAGACGTAAACTTTATTTGTGTGCGATATCAAAAATGTTTTCTCCGTATTTGCATAACCTTATTAGTCTCCCACAATATACTGCAAAAGCCAGAACTTAATAATAACACGAAATTATAGAGGTGACAGGCTTTGCTCCGAAATTTTGTAGAGCAACGACCATGAAAGTTAGCACATTTTATGAATAATTAACAATAAATTGTTAATTTAATTTTTCTCGGATAAAAAGTATTATTATCCGAGGTAATACTAGAAAGTAACTTACATTGAACGACAGTAAATGCAACAAATCATGAGGGAGAGGCGATCAAATGCATTTTGATAGCTACGTCAAGATATCAAAGACTCTTAGTGCACTTGATTTTTGGACTCGAGTTGTACAATATTAATCAAGTAGACAAGTCACTTTTCAGAATTTAAATTCCAAGATTCGTCTCTTCGAAAATACTTGTCTACGACGTTCAGTGCTCATCGACAGGTAGTATTCAATTAAGAAGGGCAGTCCTGTTTAGAAGGCAAATGAACCTATATGATATTCCGCAGTTTACAACTGTAGCCTGGCAAAATTGAGATAGGTGAACATTTTAAGTTGGATAAAAAAGAAACTTTTTATCCAACTCGGAGTTATCCAAAACACTGAATAAATACGCTTAATTCACATTGCTTAGCAAGATTCATTATTGGATTAAATTATTTGAACACAAAACAATTAGAAGATTTCAAAATAATGAAAATGTGGGGATAGAGAAGAGGTAGAAACTACAGTTAACTCACTAAAATAGCCCTATAAAATTTGAGTTTTGAATAAGTCTACATAAGTTTCGCCTATTTAATGAATTCGCACATTGTCAATTTCATCTTTTGAGCTCTTGATTTCTAAGAGAACGCATATCCATTATGTTCAATGATAAATAATCTGTTAGCTGTATCAGTGAATTCGTGTTAAGCAGACATTTGACATTATTTTTAGTATTTTTTTGCAGAGTAGAGACCTCTTGAACTCAGTCACTGTATAACTTTACAAGGATTTCTTAAATTAAAGTTAGAATTGGAGACTCTGCATATAGTAAAAATACAAAAGGCAAAGTTTATTCATTCGCATGATAAAAACCAATTCACTTATAACAATTATCTGAATATGAATTTTGAAAACTTAATCGGTAATATACGCATGTAATGGAGAAACAAACTATTTATTAGGCTAAAGAAAGTGTGATATCAATATTAATCGCTCATATTTGAAAATTAAATTTCATTATTACTGCTCAGTCATTGTGTTTCATCAGTTTAATCGATTTTTGAGAAAGCTTGGGACCAACTAAAGAGAGGATAATGTTGAATAAATAATCTATAAAAATAATGTTTAATGTGATGTTCATTTCTTCATTTCCTCCAGTTAATTCATTAATATATTTTAATTAATCAAATTTGTTGGTATAGAGATAACTAGTATTTCCTAATTGTGGTTACTATTAAAACAAAATTTGAATGATAACATCCTTGAAAGAAGCATTTTATCTAATTATTTTAAAGCATTTCACATTTCTGATTATCTAATTTTTTCCATTTTTCAAACCCAAACTGTCCTGGCTGTCATATCACTTTTTCATGTCCATGAGTTTTCGAGTGTAATCTAGCCATTTGGATCTCATTTGTTTTTAAGAAAACGTTCGTTGACAAAATAAAATTTTTGAATAAATAGCTCTATCTGAATGTTCAAAATGTCAGAATTTCTTGTCTAATTATTCTTATACAAATAGAACATTAATAAGAAGAATTGAACTGAGCCTAATTCGCAATATTAAAATTTGAGCAAACTCTAGTAAGCTCTGCTAAGTTAGAACCATGTTAGTTATTCTCAGCTTACTAGGATATTGAATATTAGAATAAAGAGACATCTGTGGTGATTGAAAAACCGTTTACATCATTAAACTAGCCTTCAAACTCGCAATTCGACGAAAATTAATTCACTTAGTGAACGGGAAACCGATTCTAAAGTTTGCAATCATGAAAGTGAAGCACTGAAATATACTTACTAAGCAAAAAGAGTTAACATTGGTAAGAAATTCATATTTTTAAAGGTCTTTCAATTATCCGAAATTATTTTATTCTACCCATTTCCCTACCCTTGAATCCGTATTCTATTGACTCTTTCATTTATTTTTTTAGATCCATTTCCGAAATAAAAAATATGCTTTTGCCTTATTTTAGAGAATGTTAGACTTTCTGTTGTGTTTTTAAGATATTATTATTAAAAGTGGAATAAAGTGCGAAAAAAATCAAGTGTGTGAATTTAAAATAAATTTTCCTGTTCAAAAATACCAGTTCTAATTTTGCGTAACATCAGTAAGAATTTAACTTGGCTTAATTATGAAATTTCGCTAAACACGTTAGTTAAGAGTCATTCGTCAGAAACCTTCTTAAAGGAGGTCTAACCCTTTTTAAAACGTCCAATTATTTCAAATTCAAGTTGGCATTATTTGATCCCATGGTCTCTAGATGAGTTCATGGCCACAGTATTCAGAGCTTGTTGACTAGGTGATATAATTAAATGATTGGTAACACCACTTTAATTTATATTACCACTATTATATTACCATAACAAATGTTAAAGCGAAATAACTCAATTTTTCACTATGGGAAAAACCTCTGAAATTGGTTAACTGTAAGTCCATTAGATAAAAAAGAAGAGAAGATTGAAAAGACGTCGGAAGTAAAAATAAAACTTCAACAAGTCCTAATTTATTTGGTTTGTGAATTCAAGTAGCACAATATTTACTTTATGAAAGTCCACGCTTCAAAAATGAAAATTTTATGAATCGGCACTTGGAGAACAGAACCAATTCTCCATGATATCCGATCGTTCAGTTATGATGGTTGATTTTGACATTTCAGATCTTTATTACAAAAAATGTGAAAGCAGATTGAGCTTACATGATATTATGCGAATTACGTATCCTTGGCAGACCTTAATACACACTTTTTAATTAATGATATCTTTTTACAGCCATTAGCAGTTAGATGGTACTGGCAATAGCATTATTAATATATCTAATGCTCACTCAAGGCGAACTCCATTAATTAATGATATTAATTTTTTATTAGTAAAATTTTGTTCAATTATAGTTTTATAGTTTTAATATTAATTCCTTTTGCAAAAATGAAACATTAATATAATCGAATTGTGGTTTAACGGAAATGACACATTAGTTGGACATGGAATGACCTAAATAAAACTCTCATCAATATTTTATTTTAATTGAAGATAATTTTAATGAGAACATGAAATATATATTATACAGGCATTCATTTTAACGATTTCAGTTTCGATATATATTTTAAGCCTATCTTTGAATTAAAGAGACCTTCAAGTTGCCCTATTAAAATGTAATTAACTTTGATTTTTAATGATTGTGAATTAATTTTCTTTGTCTTAAAGTCGATCATTTTGACCATTAATAACTATTTGTTGAAAGTTAAAATAAGAAGAACATTAGACTCCTGTGGCTTTATTTGAAGATCAAATCGCACATAACCGTTAATTAATAATTTCTCAAAATTCCTTTGACCTCGTTATAGAACCTTGTTTCGCGTTGATCTGAGCAGGTACTTCTCTCTGCCATCGGAAACTTGGTTATCAAACCTCATAATCTGTCGATAACTTAGCGTGTTTCTTAAATATCTGGAAATTATCATAGAAAATTATATTTCACTTGCCCTGACTATTTATAATTTTATATTATAAAAGCCATGCAGGTACTTTCTATCTAAAATGTCAAATGTTAAATCACATTTTCCCTTAAAATCTGTGAAATACTAAATTTTTTGGGTTTATCGAAATTGTACAACTTAATGGATTCAGGGTAAGATATGCTAATTTGCAATGCTGAACCAATACACTGTAATCTGTTTCCTCTAATTATGTTAAACCTACCTAATAGGACAATTCATTATCATTTATGGGCGCTCTTTTAGTGACATTAACGATTTTGCCCCGAAGATTACAAAACTATGACTCTCTATGATGAATAGTCCAGCACCTCGAAACGACATGCAACGTTTAACTTTCGACTTAAACACTGTTCGTTAACAACTGCCCTATGTTCCCGTACCCTCCCTTGCAAGTTAATCTCCCTAACACTAAAAAATTTATCTAGGGTGCAACTAGAAACACCAAATGCGTCGCGTACCGCTTCGGTTAAAAAATGTGTCTTTTTTTAAACAGGCTTTCGACAGAACAAACGCATTAGTGTACTACACAACAGCTGCGAAAGGCATGCTTTCATGCTAGTCTGCGTGTGTCGTGTCAACTCTTAAATTCTGTGTTGGTGTTTGGGTACAAAAAGTTGCATTTTTCAGTTTTTTACCAATTTCGTACAACAAACCCCCCGCGAAATCAATTGTACACGTTTCGTTGGATATGGTCCCTTTTTGTAGATACTGTGAGTCATTTCTTAAATCTAAATATATGTGGGCTTTATTTCAGTCGAATTTTAAAAGATGTGTCCGGATTTTAAGGGATATGTGAATATGGGAATTGCATAAAAGACTGAATCAATAGATCAGTATATTGCAAATCTGATGGTAAAGTTACTGCCAATCAATTAGGTGTCAATTACAAATAGATTTTTTAAAATTATGCGGCTAAGTAAATAAGCATTTAATTTAGTGTAACTATCTTTTGCTAAGATCATGTAGGTTGCTTGATTTCATGTAAGATTATTATAATTTCTAACCTTAGAAATGATAAATGAAGTAACGGGACCGAACATCCAATTAGAATAACCAGTCAGTGTGCACTGGATGCCACAGACAAAACTTTGCCCAGTAATGCACATGACGAATTATGACATCTAAATTTTGGAGTGCGGAATAGTTGGCAACTTATTAGTCAAATATTGTACAAAAACTTCAAAATATCAATTGAATGTGATTCTGCAATGCCTTGAATTTACTCATGAGGTCCCTTCGATGTCCTCTCCTTTATCATTTAATGAACTCATTTTCAACCTATTTCAGTTGCTTTACCACATTGAAATATTGTAATTGCTCAGTTTTTGATGTAGATTATAATATGGTAATATAATAGTATTGATAACCGTATACAAGACAAAGAAAACCAATGGTTAGTTCATATGTCTTTCTCGTCAGTTTGAAAATGCAGAGAAAGCTAACCGAACTTTCATAATTCAGTCAACGAAAATTTCCATAATAACTTACCTCCCCCAGAGATGGGTTTAGTCTTTTCCATCGACAGGTCAGTACGCATGTCAGCCATGCCAGAAATCATGAAGTAGATGCTTAGCGATGTGAATGACCAATTGTAATGGTTTGCATTGATTGACAAGAGGAGTGGTGGAGTGTGTATTCTCATAAGAGTGAGTTCCACGACACACTCTTCCTACTGAAGTCACTTAACGCGTTCCCTAATGAACAATGAAGTTTCTTTCAATGGATTTGAGAATAAATACTTTAACATTCTGCACCATCCTATTTTCTTGCTGTAAGATAATAATTTTGAACATTTTTTTCTATCAACAGTTATCCTTTTTCTTCCGATTGGCATAATGCGTGACTAATTCTACAATTAGCTATTCCTCTCCTTGGAAAGAAAAAAAATCAAATGGACTTCGTGACAAACGCTCTGTTTCTAGATTTAATGGCATCTCAATTCTTTCTGTCCATATTCAATTAATTAAGAGGACCTGCAGACAACTTACCTAAACTGCGTTTTTTGCAGCAAGACAAGTGATTCATATGAGATTTAATTAACACTTTAAAAAGTCGCCGTTTTAAATAAATCAACCCTTAACTTATATAACCTTAGCCATTTTAGCTAAACAACAGAAGTGGCCTGAATAATTCACCAAATTTATTCATAAATTTAGACAGTGTGGTATGCAAATTAAACCCACAATAAAATGCGGATATTATATATGCCATCACTAAAATGAACTTCCTTAGGAGTATTCGGGTAAAGATTTATGAAAAACACTCAGAAAAAACTTAATTTTACATAACATTTAGAGCTACATGCGTATCTTCTGATGCTTAGTAGTTCAAAATATTTTCAGAGGTAAGGGGTTTAATAAGCACTTTAATCCCTAAAGCAAGTAACTCGTCATAAATTTAATAATCAGAATTTCAAAAGTACAATTATAATGAATAAAGTAATAGTTTATGTATGAATACAAATATTCTTCTCCTGCATGTGTGCATCTTTTGATGTTAAAGATTATTGAACAAAACATTATAATTTTAAAAGTTTAAATTGTGAGAGCAGGTGAGGAAATGTGGAGATTCCAATGCCCCTCTGGCAATGAAGTTCAGTAGAAGGACCAATGCTGATTTTAAAATAGATCCAATAGCTATCCAATGATACTTTATTTGGGATACAACTAAACAATATATGTGTATGAGTATATATATATATATATATATATATATTGCTTAGTGGACCAAAATTTATCCAACTAAAGTCTTTCAAAAGAGATGAAATATATCTTGAGCAATAAGCAGAGTATTTGTTTTATGGAAATAGATACTATCAGGAGACCGACTTTTCAATATTATTTGCATCGGTGGTTTCAATGTTTTAATTTATAATAATATTACATTCTTTCTAAGATCAGTTTAAATAGTTAGTGGTAAATAATAATGCACATCCAGCGAGTTTAGACTCATTTATTTTGAGTCATAATCTTTCAAAAGATGACATCGTGATTTTTGGTTTATCTATGAAAAACATATCCGACGTGATGGATTCAGAATGCCTGCTTCCCATTCTGAGAATTACTGAGATGAATGTGAACGCGAATGTCCTTTTTCCAAGTTGAGGTGATAGCTGTAGTGAGTAGATGGTGGGCAACGCAAATTGG